>JAPYYJ010001982.1:0-13444 GCA_028533885.1 Nasua narica | reverse complement strand
AAAAAAAAAAAAAGAAATTAAAAATAGAAATACATGATCCAGTAATTCCACTACTAGGTAATTACCCAAAGAAAACAAAAACGCTAATTCAAAAAGATACGTGCACCCCTATGTTTACTGCAGCATTATTTACAATAGCCAAGATATGGAAGCAACCTAAGTGTCCACAGACAGATGAATGGATACAGAAGATCTGATATATATATACACGGTGGAGTATTAATCAATCATAAAAAAAGAATGAGATCTTGCCACTTGTGAAAACATGGAGTGGACCTAAGGATTATTAAGCTAAGTGAAATAAATCAGAAAAGACAAATACCATATGATTTCACTTATACATGAAATCTAAAAAATGAAACAAGTAAATAAATAAACAACAGAAACAGATTGATATGTAAAGAAAACTGTTCAGTGCCAGAGGGAAGAAGGTTAGGGTGATGGGTGAAATAGGTGAAGTGATTAAGAGGTAAAAACTTCCAATTATAAAATAAATACATCATGAAGATATAAAGTACAGCAAAAAAAAAAAAAAAAAGATATAAAGTACAGCAAATATAGTCAACAATATTGTACTAATGTTATATGGTAATAGGTGGTGACTACATTTATTGTGATCAATGACTAATGCATATGTCTGTCAAATCACTATGTCATACATGAAACTAATATAAAATTATATGTCAACTATACTTTGATAATAAAAAAATTATTAATTAAAAATAAGTAAAGCTGAGGAAACTCTTTTGTAAAATGAATACACTCCTCTTATTTTTCTATTTTCAAATTCTATTGGTTGTTTTAAAGCAAATCATATGTCTTTTGATAATTCCTAAGATTATAAAAAATATATGCATTTTTTTAAGTTCACATACAGGCAAAATATAGAAAAAAAAAGTATATACCACATGCTACAAGAGATTGTTTTTAGACATGGGACCACAGGTAATACTTTTTTCTTCCTCCTATTTTCCATATTTTAAAAATTTCATCATAAAAGAATTAAAAGTTAATAAAATGCAAAATATTTTCCTAAATCACTTTCTTTCAGACCTGCCCCTTTCTGAACTCTCTTTGCTCCCTTATGACCTGACTATATGACCATATGACTATAACAGTCATAATAAAGCTGTCCTAAGAAGAAAGTTCATTTATGTTAATGCAGGTGAAGTAGTAATGTGAAGATGAAAACACATGACAGGAAAAGTCCTGATGGCCACAGATGACAGACAAGAAGACTCATTATGGTAGTGAGGGTTTCAGTTACCTGTCTCTACTTCAGCAATGTCAATAAAATGATCTTCCGAGGCTGATGCCAGCATTTTTCCATCGTGGCTAAAACTGAGGGTCCTCACAGGCCAATCTAGCCTGTAACAGAGTGGAGAGAGGACATGTTAGAATAACCCCAGTAAGAGTAGGGCACAATTTCACCCAAAATAGAGTCAAATTAATTTATCCAGCAAGGAAAGTGTCGGAAGAGCTGCTTACCTGGAAAAGCATCGAACACAAACCAACTCATCCACATCCCAGAGGCTGACCAAAGCATCTGCGCTTCCTGTGGCGAAGTACTTCCCCATGGGGTCAAACTTGATACAGATGCAATTGGAAGGATGAGCATTGATGGACTGCACAGGTTTCAGCTCCGGGTAGCTGAGAAACAAGACAGCGATTAAACTATGGGAAGAGGACTATGGTACCAAGACAACAACTGGAGACACTGAGGAAGAAAATCAAAGACAACAGAACAAGTATCAGACTGAAATTCAAACAAACTTTCCTGGACTTTAAAAAAAAAAATTAGATTATCATCAGACCTTTCTGACAGTAAGTCTTTATGCCAAAAGAAAATGGGGTAACATATGTAAGATATACAAGCAAGAAAACAGGAATCAAGGATTTTTATATCTAACAAAACTGACCAACAATTACAAAGAGCTCAAATACTAAGCACAATTAAATATCTGTAAGTTTTATAAGTACATGAGTTATAATAAGTATGAACTTAAAGAATACTGTTACATGAACCCTTCCTGAGAAATTTAAAGAATGTGCTTTGACAATCAAAATGACTAGAGACTTATCAGCATGGGACTGGTGATGAGCATTACATATACAGCTTCTTGTAGAAACTGTAGATATAAAAGAAAGGCATAGCATATAGTATAGCTCTACACTCTGATCATATAGTATTAACTATTTTTTCTAATGGAAGAAAAATGAGGAAAACAATGCAAGAAGCAAAATTTACTATTTTAAATAATAAAATAGTGGTAGTGGTAATACTGTTATTCTGAGATATCTGTACGTGTAAATGGAAAAATGTAATAAGTAAACGTGGGATATTCTATAATCCCAGTGTCCTTGAGAACCAGAATACTCAAATATTCAGTTTAGAAGGAAAGAGTTATTTATAATATAGAAGATTTTTAGTAGGATTCTACCAGTACTGAATTTTAATTTGAAGTTATCAACATAAATTCACGATTCACATATTTTATCTTTAAAAATATACACAGTCCACTGGAAAGGTCTACAAATAATGACCAAACCAGCAATATGGACATCTGTAGTTCCAGTATCTTTTCTCAGAAAAAGAATCCAGAGATTCTTAGAGAATTTTCTCTAAGAAAATTAAAGACCTGAGGCAGGAAATATACAAGATGAACTTGGGATATCCTGTCCTACCAAAGAACAACAAACTGAAGACTACTTGGATTATGTAAAAAAAAAAAAAAAAGACTTAGAAACAACTTGAAGAGGCTCCCATTAGCTGAAGAAGGAATAATTCGAGCGTCCATAAGGATAATTACTCCAATAGACTGAAACACATCTATCATGCTTAAATACATGAGTTTATAGTAAGTCTTAAAAATAAAACCTAGCTGATCATCTTTGGAGGTGAGAGAACTAATTCATTATCTGATAACAAAGGGAAAAAAGCATTTATGCATTTATCTTGCCTTTTCTAAGTGAACTATATTCTTTAGTAACCAAACAGTAAATGAGAGGAAGTATCTTACATTCCAACAAATAAATAAGCATACAGAATCAGCAAAACCCAGACTAGGAGAATCCCTGCAGATTAACAGTCTAGTTTTCCAACAGCTATATTATAAGTAAAAGAGGATGAAGAGCAACCTGATAGTTTAACACATTTAAAAGACATCAAATTTTTTTAAATAGACAAAACTATAATGTCTAGAAATGCATACTTGGTAGCTAAAACTATAAAGAAAGACTATAAAAATCAAGATAGTGTTTTCTTTTGAGGAGAGGGAGTTATGACTAGGACAAAGTACATGGATGTACTTCTGGGATGGCCAGCAAATTACTATTTCTTGACCTGGGTGGGGTTACACAGATAATACTTCATTAAGCTATATGTTGTTTTAAGTGGTTTTCTGTGTATGTGTTTTATTTCCTAATAGGAAGGCTTAAAAGAAAAACATAAAACTACAGCAGAATCCCAACTTGAATAAAATTCAAGTTCCTAAGCACAGATTTCCAGCCTTTTATATAATCTGGTCCCAGATTATATTTCAACTTTATCTTCCCATCTTCAGGCCCTCTCTTCAGATACCTTATCTGACACCATTCCCAGCAACTTTGACCTACCAAGTACTCTCCATATAGGCCATGCTCATTCACACCTGTTTTGTCCATTATATGGTTCCCTTCTGCTGATTCTTAAAATTCTACTCAGCTTTCAAGGTCAAGCTCAGAAGCTACCTCTTTCAATCCCCAACTCCCACACTCAATATAAGTTTCTTTCCCTGGGATTCCAGAGCAAACTCCGAGCCTCTCTCAAAGAACCTATTTCACACTGTCTCGCATTGCCCACCCAGAACAGCAGAAAGAACAGAGTCAAGAGACCTGAATTGCAATTCCAACATTTCATTCATTTACAGAATAAATACTTATGGAGATCCTAACTCTGTGTAGCAAGTATTAAGGTAGGCACTAGGGATTCAACAGTAAACAAGTCACGCATGGTCCCTGCCTTCATGGAATTTAGTCTTATGGCAGATATAGATAAGTAAACATTTATTATAGGGGCGCCTGGGTGGCTCAGTTGATTAAGCGTCTGCCTTGGTTCAGGTCATGATCCTGGGTCCTGGGATCAAGCCCTGCACTGGGCTCCCTGCTTAGTGGGGAGCCTGCTTCTCCCTCTCCCTCTGCTGTTCCCTCTGCTTGTACACTCTCTCTCACTGTCAACTAAATAAAATCTTCAAAACAAACAAATATGTAATTATAATATAGAATGAGAAATGCTGCCAACAGGAAATACATAAAATAAGCTTCTAACGTGGGAAGGTAGGAAAATAGTGAAGATGGCTTCCCTGGAGAGAAAGTGATAATTAAGCAGAGATTTACAGGTGCAAATTAGCCATAATTCGAGGTGCGGCTAGTGATTTAAACTCTGAATCCCAGATCCTCATCTGTAGAATAAGACTGAAATAACAACCCCACAGAATTTTTCTGTGAGGACTCAGTAAATATAAGGTGCCTGGCTCAAAGGTGCTCAACAGAGGTTAGGATTCTTTTTCACCATTTGTCTGTTAAGCTCCTTCAGGCCAGACTTGCATCTAACTCATCTGTGTATCCACCACAGCACCCAGCACAAAGATATGACAGTCCCTAAGCCTGAACCCCCTCACCTGAGAATGTTGATACAACCATTGCCATTTGTCAGGAAGAACATGTTGTTGTCATTATTCCAGGAGATTTCATTGACTTCAAACTTGAACTGCTCCTCCGCTTTGGAACGGTGTGTTTTGGCATCAATGAAGGTCACCACATCATCCTTGTTGCCTACAGCAATGGTCTGCCCATCAGGACTCCAGCAGATATTAATGTTCTCCCCTGGAAACCCAGATATAATCAGCAAGATACTGTTTGCCCATAATCCTGCAGTTTACTTTTTTTAATCCTACAGAGACCAGGGCTATCTCCAAACCTCATTTACTAAGGTCCTAGTCAGCAGAAGGGAATGACTACTTGCTCACCAATTACGAGTCCAGCACTTCCGTCTACAAATTGCCCCTGTGCACCCTCATGATAATTCTCTCAGGGACACTTTAACGTCCCCATTTTACATATGAAGATATGAAAGATATGAGAGATGAGCCCAAGTGTCAAAGCCACGAAGTAATAGAGCCAAGATCTAAGCCAGATTTGACTCCAAAGCCTCCTGGTCTTATACTAGCATTTCCCAAACTCCAGTCATTCACATGCCACTTTCCCAATTGTTGTCCTATCCATGTTAACAGCTGTCTTTATTCTAGACTTTTCTTAAAATTGACTCAAAAAATTTTCAGTAAATTCAGTTTCCATTTGGCAATAAATTCTACAGGCTAGTTCTTTCTTTTCTGGTAGGCATTAAAATACATACACAGCCGGTTTTTAATGTTCATCCACGTGCCACCTAACTCACTCAAGCATCACCAGTTGTCTACTTGGAGAAAGCACTACAACATTCCTCCTCCAGGGACAAGTCTCATCAACAAAGTCCAACGGCCCACAAGGAACATGTCAATTAAAACTCTGATCAACTTCATCAATTCTATGATGCATAATATATCTTCACACTTTATTTTCTAAAACATATCTTAAAATGCACTGGGATGTATCTCAAAACTTTTGGTGTATCGCGGTTATCTAGAAACTTTATTTTCCTTCCTAACAACACATAAAATATTGGTGCATGTTATAATCAATGACACATTAGTCAATAAAACATAATAAATGACCTCAGTGTTTATAGGACAATACCTGGTGAAGAATAGATTCTACAAATGTACTGTAGAACTTCCAGGTCATTTTCTCCTAGACCATCAAGACCATTCATTCCCAAGATCAGCCACTCTGGCCTATCAGCAGTTTCCTAAATTCTCCATCTCTCTACACATGCAGCTCCCTCCTAGAGCTGCCCCTCACCCCTCACCCATCCACTGTATCCTGACTACTTCCCTATTAGCTATTCTAAGAGTCTACTCAAATTCTGTGAGTTCTTGCCTGTTCCCACAGGCAGACTTAAGCATTTCCATTCTAGGTATCCATCTTGTAGACCTCTTCAGTGTAAGATGAACCATATCACATCATGTTAGTTTTGTTTGTTTTTTTTCTTAAACACATATGTCTCTCTCGCTGCACTAAACCTAGTACAGGTCCTGGGAGCTGGAGATTGTCTTATTCAGCCCAGGATGTCCCATACCTAACATAAGGCCACACGCAGAGAAGATATTTGGGAAATGCTTATTGAATGACTATAAGTAGCTTATCTTCCTACTGCCCTCTCTCTGAAGAGTCACCTTTAGTGTTCACAGTGGCAATGCATTTTGTAGTCCTCACATCCCAGATGCGAATGGTTTTGTCTCCAGATGCTGTGACAAAGAGGTCAGGATTACTTGGATGCCAACAAAGCTGGTCCACACTATCCCCATGTCCCCGATAATTGTTTTCTTTGACCTGAAAGAACAGAATCCAAATGCCACTTTACACATAAGTACCTGCCTCCACATGTAACTTCTAAACCTTATGCAAACCAAGGTACCGTGTGGCAAAGAAAAAGCCAGACAATTTTAAAGAATTTTAAATTCGTTTAAACCCCTGCCCCAAAACGCTTCCCAATACCCTCCTCCCTTCCTCTCCAATCACTCTGAATTGTTCTGAGCTTTGGATTCCACATCAATGTCAATGCCCTAACTCTTTTGCCCTCCCTGGCCTTCCTCCTCCTTTCTGTTCTCTACACTTATTCTACCAAGTTTCCCAATCTTCTTGCTCACTCCCACAGGAAGCCCTGTTATTTTCAAAGGAACCCTCCTTACCATCATAGGGACCCCACCACCACCACAGCCCCTAGGCCCTCCTTATCACCACACAACTCCTTCCTACCATTCTCATACACCCCCACCTCACTCCAGCCCCATCTACCCTCCTCACACCAGTCTTCATCCTCTCCTCGCCTCCACTCCCAGCTCATCTTTACACCTCCTTACTGCCTCCCTCACGGCCCCCTCCCTCTTACCACCACTATCTTCCTCTCCACCACACGCCCTCCAGATCCCTAATCACCACCCCTGTCACTCTCGCACTCCTCCAGCGTGCACTACACAACCTCCTTTTATCCCCTCCCTTCTCCTCGCCTCCGCCCCGCATTCTCTTCCCCAATGCCACACCTGGCTTTACCACAGCCCCACTCTGGCCTGGGCCGGTCCCTGACAGCTTACCAACCGGTCCTTCTCCAGCAGGAATACGCTGGCCGTCTTGTCGAAAGACCCCGAGGCCAGGCGACGCCCATCGCAGCTCCAGGCCACCGAGTGCACCTTGGCGCTGTGTGCAGGGAACTCACGAGTCTTGCTGTGGCCGCGGAACAGCTCCTGCATTCCCAGCACGTAGCGTGTTGGGCCGCTGGTCACTGAGCACCAGGGAGCCATTGAGCCAGGACCGCTCTGGCCAAGCGCCGAGGGCCCCATTGCAGCGGCAGCCACCGCCATGGCGAGCTCCCAGGAATCCGCGCTGCTACCGCCACCTTGGCGCAGTCAGTCCTGCCGCCGCCGCCGCACGCATGCGCCTGGAAGAGCGGCTCTTCCCTGCACAGCCGCAATGCCGGCCATCCGGGACGGGACTACTAATCCCGGCATGCAGCGCGCGCGCTCCCTTTTCAAATAGGAACGATTACAATTTAAGTTTCCTTCAGTTAGTGATTCTAGAGGTTTTAGGGCCTATTTCCCCCTTACCTACTGCCTGGTAGATATATTTGTATCCCTGTTTAATTCAAAAAGAAAGCCAACGCTATCCTTCCAAACCTCAATTCCCCATCAACAAAAGACCATTTTCCCCAGGGTTGATCCCCACCGCTTAGTCTCCTTCCTTAGAACAGAAAGCTCTCAACTCTTCGGCTGGAGAAGGACCCTGGCTGGTGAACGAGAGGTTTGTGGGGGTCCAGAGTGGGGAGGGGAGGGACTGAGAAGGAGTCTCGGGATGTCTTTAAATAAACATATTCTCCGGTTTTTAAAAGGTATTATTGATGAGGGACAGAAGCAGAAAAAATGTTCACCTTTAGTCTAGAAGGCTGATCAATAAAGATTTAATGCGTAGTGGTTGCTACATATTTTTTTTTCTTTAAGGTTTTTATTTACTTGACAGAGAGATAGCACAAGTGGGCAGGGCGGCAGGCAGAGGGAGAGGGAGAAGCTGACTCTGCTGAGCTGGGAGCCTGATGTGGGGCTGGATTCGGGGATCCTGGGATCGTGACCTGAGCCGGAGGCAGCCGCTTAACCCACTGAGCCACCCAGGCGCCCCTGGTTGCTACGTTCTTAAAAGGTCTCATGACTGCCTGCATATCTCACCAATAGTTAATATCAAGCTGAATGATAAGCACCAGAGAAATCTTTTGAAAATAGTTTCGTGGGTAGAAATTTGAAGAAAACATTTATGATCTATACTCTCTGCACATCCTGACCCCCTTGGGCGGTAAGCATATAACCACCAGCTTCATACAGCAAAAGAGCAGACCTTTCTGCCCACAGGCCCTACCACCCATGCCACTTAAATAAACTTACTCAGCTGCACCGCAAAACATCTCAAGCTTTCTTTCTTGATCATCATGTTCTATGATCCCACAACACTATAGGCACATGATTAGATATACAAAAACATAAAAGATACAGAGTAAAAAGTAAATGTCCACCTGTGTCACCTCCCCCCTTGGATTATTCTCACCCTTCTCACACCTCCCTTAAACCACAAGTCCAGCAGTTTCTTGCTGAAGAAACCACTAATGAGCTGCCAGTACCAACCAAGGCCCTGGAGAAGGACGGGGCTGGGGTAGGCTTTTGGTGGTAAGCAAGTGGCTGGAAAAACAAATTTTGGGGGGGAGGGCCTGGGTAACTCAGTCAGTTAAGCATTCAACTCTTGATCTCAGCTCAGATCTTGATCTTAGGGTCTTGAGTTCAAGCCCCTCGCTGGGCTCCACACTGGGTGTGATGCCTATTTAAAAAAAAAAAAAATTTAAAGGTAATATGAGCACTTGGGTAACAAATGTAAAAAAATACAAAAGGGAATAGAGTGAAAAGTAAGTTTACCTCCTGTGCCCCCAAATTTACCTTCTGAAAAATATTAACTTTTTTGTGTGGTCTTCCAGAGATAGTTTAAGTATAAATCAGCACCTTTGGCGAAGTAGATAGGTCTCTGTATATCCTTCCTACACCACTGGAAAAAATACGTAACTTCTTTTCTATGGTAAACACACATAAATAATTTATTGGTATATGCAAATGTCTCATTCCTCTTAATGGACGTAGTCTTTAATGACATGCATGTATAATAGTTTATTCAACTGATTCCCTTAATGGATATTTAGTGTCCATGAATTTGCTTTTAGAACAATACTGCAGTAAATATGCCTATACAAATTTCATTGTGCACATACACTTTTTTTTTCACTTTTTTATTTGAACAGATATTGCCAAAATATCTATGAAGGCATTCTAACAATCTCCATTTCCATCAGCAACATAGGAGAGTGTCTCAAGATCCTAAATACTAAATGAAGCCACATGTAAAGCACAGAGCTCTGAGAAAGGCCTTAGTAAATGAGGCCCTTCTCCTTCCCCATTTCCCTTCTCTACCCCACTGCAACCACGAATTGTTATAGACTTCAAAGCTTTTTTTTTTTTCAAAGCTTTTTAGACTCCAAAGAATATCAATGTAGCTCACTAAAATCTTAGGGTAGGAAACTATTTGGTGTCTAGTTTTCGCTCCTTAAACTTTTATTTTCAGATATTGTCTTCATATGCTAGCATTTTTTTCCCTAAAACACAGAGGATTTCCATCTCTGGGTTCCAGATAAGGAAACTAAAGAACAAAGAGGCAAAATGTCCTGCTCCAAATCACACGCTACTAGTGGACAGAGCAAAGATTAGAACTCAGCAGTTACTGACTCTAAAATATACACTCTGATTCTCAGTACCTGAGATCTCCATGTTATAAACAGAATTCTTTGCATTTCTATATTAATTTTGTCTTTTTGTACATTATGTGTGTTCTCCATTTCACTTCCCCTTGTGTTCTTTTTCTATGCTCTGTAAACACAAATGTTAGAACCTCATTTGTGATAAATATATCCTGCTGCTCTTCACTGAGACAGAACCTAACACAACTGTTTTGAAGTTGGAAAAGCATATGTGTGGGGGCTATGTGATTGAAGCCAGAGACTCTCAACGGAGAGATAAAATTCAGGGGAACAGAGACATGGGCCATTTTTTAAAACTTGTATTTAGAAAAAAATCAAATTTACAGGAAAGGTGCAAAGATAATAAGAACGCTGCTGGTCCTACAGCCCAGACTCACCTAGTTTTGGCATTTTGTTCCGCTTGCTCTCTCTATACATAGACATACCTTTGGCCTATATGTTTGGGAGTAAGTTGCATATGTCATTATACTTTACTCCTAAAATTGTCAGTGAATATTACCTAAGAACAAGGATATTCTGTTTCCTATCCCCAGTATAGTTATCAACCTAGGTAACTTGAACAGTAACATAGACCTTCATCTACTGACTGTATTTCAATGATGTCAGTTTAGCCAGTAATATCCTTTAGAGCATTTCTACGGTTCAGGATATAGTCTGGAATCTGATATTGTATTACATTATCATGTCTCCTTAGTCTCCTTGAATTTATAAAAAATCGCCCGGCATTTCTGTAACTATTATGATATTCACATTTTTTGAAGAATATAGTTGATGAACTATTATTATAGTCCCTTTGTCACCAAAAATTCTCTTTCAGGAGCTGATTTTTGTTCAAACCCCAAAGAATATTTTTACAGGGCGCCTGGGTGGCTCAGTTGGTTGGGCCACTGCCTTCGGCTCGGGTCATGATCCCGGAGTCCCAGGATCGAGTCCCTCATCGGGCTCCCAGCTCCACTGGGAGTCTGCTTCTCACTCTGACCTTCTCCTCGCTCATGCTCTCTCTCACTCTCTCTCTCGCTCTCTCTCTCGCTCTCTCTCTCTCTCAAATACATAAATAAAATCTTTAAAAAAATAAAAATAAATAAAAATAAAAGAATATTTTTACATATGGAAGTCTTTAGATTTTTATGGTCATTCAGGGCAGAATCAGGACATAAATAATAAAACTAGACATGACAGGATGTGTAGAGGGGACTATTCAGGAGATATCCTGCAGTGGAGGAAGCATAGAAAAGAAAAGCATAGAAAAGAAAGAGGGAGGCTGGAAGTATAAGTCCTTTGACGGTGGGGACCTTGGAGAGCTGTTGTTACAAAAGGAAACAGGAAGGATCCTGTCACTCCAAGCAAAGCCTCAACATGTAGGTGTGTATCAATCAGGGTTCAGCCACAGAAGCAATCTAGTAGGAGATATATATGTAGAGATTCATTGCAAAGAATTGGCTTACAAAACTGTGGGTGTTAGCCAGGCAGGTCTAAAATCCACAGAGCATGTCATCAAAATGGGCAGGCTGGAATTTTGGACATGGACTTGGAAGGTACTGTCCACAGGAAGAATTTCTTCTCTTAGGGAAGTCTCAGTCCTAGCTTAAAGGCCTTTCAACTGATTGAATCAGACCCGCCGAGATAATATAAAATAATCACCTTTATTTAAATTCAACTGATTATGGACTTTGATCACATCTATAAAATACCTTCACAGAAACATCTAGATTAGTATTTGATTGAATAACTGGGGACGATAGCCTAGCCAAGGTGACACATCAAAAGACCATCATCACAAAGTAGAAGAGGTTTGGGTCTCCTGGGCAAGATAGACTCGTTACAATGATCAGACAAGTGAGGAAATCAAACTACAGAAAGGATGCAGAGCTCTGGTCAGCAGCTTAAAATTTGACTTATATAGCTGACAATATTGTAACTATAACATAGCTAGCTAATAGTGGGAACTAAAGCAGATTTTTACCCGAAAAAAATGACCTCATTACTTACTGTAAGAATTGTTTACAGAAGATTCTGGGAAAATGGTAGAGTAAGAAGAACCAGGAATCTGTCTCCCCACATAGACAACAATTGCACTAGAAGAATCTGTCTGATGTAACTATTTTGGAACTGAATTCCAAATTCAGTTGGAGATTACTGAAGGCATGCAACTTCCAGAAGAAGATTTCAACAGTAAATTACAGTTAATTTAAGTGAATTTCAGCTCTTAGAACAGGAGCAGCTACCTTTTTTTCATCCCTAGCCCCATGGCAGGCAGCTGCGCACATGTTCCTGGAAAAATCTACACACAGTTTACTAGACCAGGATGGGCAACAGGGACTCTGTCCTCCAAATACCGGGGCTCTGTGCTCTGATTACTGATGTCTACTTCCGATCACAGAGGTGCCAAGAGGAAGGCAGCCATTGTTGTCACACCTCACTCCCCCTGGCTGCAAGCCTGTCTTCTGGCTGAAGTGACATCCAAAGGATTTAAAGGTCAGTACCTTTTTACTCCCTCCTTTGGGTTTTCTCTCTTTCTCCTTTTGGAAGCCAGGCATTAAAGACCAGGACATTCCAAAACAACTGCCTATATGGGCAAAATTAGAAAGTGAACACATGCCCAGGGAAAGGCTCAGAAAAGATCTGAGAAACCTTAAGTTTATACTTTGGACTGATCCTCACAGAGGGAGAACCTATAACCATCAAAAACAGGAACGACAAACAAAAACAATATCAACAACAACAAAACCAGTTAACCCTGGGAAACGGAGAATTTTATCTCCAGAGTTATCACATTCAAATGTCCAATTTTAAAAAAAAAAAAATCACAAACCATACAGAAAAACAGAAACATATGTCCCATTCAAAGAAAATAAATTATAAACAGAAACTTTCCATGAAAAAAGACCTGATGTCAGATATAATACACAAAGTCTTTAAACAACTTTGCTAAAGATGCTTAAAGAATTAAAGGAAGAGGGGCGCCTGGGTGGCTTAGTGGGTTAAAGCCTCTGCCTTCAGCTCAGGTCATGGATCTTGGGTCCTGGGATCAAGCCCCACATTGGGCTCTCTGCTCAGCAGGGAGCCTGCTTTCCCCTCTCTCTCTGCCTGCCTCTCTGCCTACTTGTGATCTCTCTCTCTCTCTCTCTCTCTGTCAAATAAATAAATAAATAAATATCTTTTAAAAAAATAAAGTGAGAGGTGCAAGACTCTTCCTTGCGCTTGAACACTTAGACGCCAATGCAGGGTTGTCAAGTGGCCTAATTTCCATTAAAAAAAAAATTGAAGATATGGAGAAAGTCAAGAAAAAAAAGTGTGAACAAAATGGAAATACCAATAAAGAAATAGAAAACCTAAAAAGAAACTAAGAAGATATTCTGGAGATGAAAAGTACAATAACTGAAATGAAAAATTCCCTATAGGTATTCAAAGGCACATTTGAGCAGGCAGAAGAAAGAAACAATGAATCTGAAGATAAGATCATGGCCA
>JAPYYJ010001981.1:0-13446 GCA_028533885.1 Nasua narica | reverse complement strand
CTCTCTGCCTGCCTCTCTGCCTACTTGTGATCTCTCTCTCTGTCAAATAAATAAATAAAATCTTTAAAAAAAAAAAAAAAGAAAAGCTTTAACAAGAAGTAGTATTAAAGTGTGTTGATGAACTGTCTCTCTCTTTCCTACCTCCCCGGCAGCTTTACGCACTGCTCTGTCGGTTAATCATCTCTGTCCCACTTCTCAGAACAATCCAGGATTAGAAAGGAAATACTTAGGCACCTACTTCATGAAGCTGATCTGGAATGTTCCATTATTGCCCTGCTGGTATCAGATGAGGGCAGATCACAGGACTCTCTCATTCTCTCTGTGGCAAGTCACTTCTCTTTCCTGTTGATGTCTAATTGCTGGCAACTGAGTCCCACACTGAATTCTCCTTCTGCCCAGCCTCTGTGTTCCCCAGGTTACAGAGTAGTGTTGTGCTGCTTTGCTCTCCATTTGTAATTCCCCTTCCAGTAGTCTATCTGGTTCTCAGCTCTTCTTAAAAAGACAGAGCCCAGTCTTGTCCTCCCTGACAATACTTACTGCACTAAGTGTCCTGGCCTTGGATAAAACACAACTGCCTATGGGCAGACTCTCACACACTTGCCTGTGGGGTCTTCCAAGGATAGAGTGCCATGGTGACTCATGAAGGGCTCCATCCTCCAGGAAGAGCGCAGATTACTTCACTTGTTTTATGGGTGTGAGCATTTGCCTGAACTGAGGCAGAGATCATCTCAAGAATGCTATCCAGAATGCTCCAGATATGCTATCCGGGCCTGGTAGACAGAGCTCTTCTGACAGCCCAGTCGACCACTCCTGTACCTTTTCAGGCCCCCGCTTCTACCCCCACCATAAAACCTTCCTAGTGTGGTTCAAGTAAACCCACAGGGCTCATTAAGTAGTCTTGGAAGTTGAGACACTGAGGGTTGTGGGCATGCAAGAGAGTGACTGACTGTCATGACCGGATCATTGGGAAAATGGCATATGGGCAGGGACTCAAGATGAGTAGGCCCTCCAAAGTCCTACTGAATCACCAATATTGGGTGCATTCTCTATAGCTGCAGGAATCTGTTAAAAATACATCAGTTGCTTCTTCTTTCTCTCTGTCTGCTTTCTGCTCCCCAATACCTTTGTCAGAAATATCTAGATGCTTCCAGAAGCCTTTTATGGTGAAGCTCTCAGAATTCCAGAAGTCCTCAGTAGCTTCGAAATTACTTGGGGGAAGAATTGCCTAGTCTGACTTAAAAGGGTCACTCCACGATAATATCTTTCATTATTCTGATTTTTTTTTTTTTTTGGACATGGAAACATTGTGTGGCATTTCTTTCACAAACTGACTCTTTGGGGTTTTACATTTATATGCAAATATTACACTTTGGGATTTGTATTCAACTTATCAATTAAATTTTTTTGCAGAGCCAAATTAACTGTGCAAACATACAATATATTTGTAATTTTTGCTCATCTTAATTATGGCTTCAGTCAGCTCCGAACAGCAGCATTCAGTTTCCTACCACAGATAGTCAGCAAAGCATAGAAAAGTACATTTTAACTTTGTCAATTGCATTTATATATTTCCAGGAAAGATTGTAGGAGTATTGTTTTATTCCATTTAAATGGAATGTTTTCTTTTGATAATTTTATATGGAAAAATATATCCACCATGCTGTTTTAATAAAATTTTTTTTTCCAAAAATATCTACTCCAAATTATCCCATCTCCCTTCCAGAGAAGATAAGTTTACTTAAAGGAATCAAATGCTACAGATTTAGTACTTCCCATCAGTTTTTTCTCATAAGCTGAACAAGTATAATGCTTAATCAAAAAGGGAGAAATGTATTTGCTATTATCGTTGCCACATCAATCTATTTTTTTAGGAGTGCCACTTTAAAATGAATTTTTGATAATGATGTACTATATGGTGACTAGCATAACATAATAAAATGAGTTTTATTATGAATTCATTTCAAAAATGAATTTTTGAGATTTAAATGTCTTATATCCTTGTATGAATTCTTCTTATTCTTACCAACATATACATTATGTTCATTCAGTATCTCATATTTTTACCTGATTCAAAATGATAAGGGAGAAGAATAGGTTCGGGCTTTTATGAAAACTAACCTAATGTCCATGGCTTGGTGACTTGAGTTTAAAAACTAAAACAAAAGGAATCACTATTCTGATTTCTTTGAAATGAAAACTGTTGTTGAAATTTACCCTCACTGGTGCATTGTGTATGCACCCAAAATTACTCCATGATATCCAGGAAAAAGGAAATATATTGAGGTGGAAGATACTTATAGAATTGTATCCTCTTGAGACTGGGTTATAATGGATGCAACCTCACTGGGATCCTCCCAGCAGGATGGAGAAGTCCTGAGTTCATCTGGTAGCTTCTAGGGCATCTGGGAAATTCAGAGTTGGCCAACCCTTTCCCCCAACATCTGTATGTAGAACTCCAGAAGAAAAGGAAGGAAGGAAAAGGATGGTGCTTGCTGTCTACCAGTCTCCTGCCCTTCTTGCTCCACAACCAGTTCATTTTGTACAGAGAATGAACAGACACAACAGAAACTCCAAAGAAGGCAAGATGGAATTTATAGTTTCCCTCTCCCTTTCTATAACATTTCTTCCATGCCAAGTCATCGCCTTGGCACTTAGTGCTTGACTAAAATATGCTGTGGAGGTGAGAAAGAAGGTCTCATAAAGCTGGCCCAAAAATCAACTTTGATTTTCAGATAGGGGGTGAGGATGCCTGCTAGGGAACATGCATTTCATTCTCAAAGGCATCAATCAAAGTAAATCTAACTGTGTGTAGGCTCTTTAGATTTAGTAAAAATCAATAGGCTCATGTGTCCACACCATATTTCCTCATGAGCAAGCTTTCAAGTTTCCCGTGAGCCTCTCCCCAGGCCCCATCTCGGAACTTGCTTTTCCTTTCGAATGCACCATTTCGCTGGAAGTCCAGTCGTGCAAGAGAGCGTTGCACCACTCAGTTAACCTCGGTGCCACAGGCACAGGCCTTTCCTCTAATCCTGCAATGGGCACCTCTTCTGCCCTTCCTTTCTTCTTCAAACTTAAAGTGCGACTATGGGTTCTTTTTCTTCTCGATGACAAAGAAATGCTGTCAAACTATTTTATGGGAGGTGTGAGAGATGGGGAGGATGTATCACAGAATAACATTTGAGAACCTACAGGTATCTGTATCTTAGCCTGGGATTTTCCAAAAGCAGAGCCTGGGAAAAAGGTTTGTGTGCAAAGAGTTTACTTGAGACCTGCTCCAAGGGTGTAGTAACGACAGGGGGGTGGCGGGGAAGCTGGTATATCAGGGAAGAAGGAAAAGCCAGTGCACAGATGTGTTATTGAATTAGCTCCTAGTATAGGCTCCTTGTACTTGATAACCCAAAACCCTCTCAGGGGATTTATGAGATGCAACTCAAAACTGCCTGCTCAGGGCACAAAGGAAAGAGCCTTTATTTTTCATTTGCCAACCCCGCTGGCCCAGGGTGGATCTATCTGTGTACATTCCGGCACACTTTCTGGTTGCGTTTGGATGAGGACCAAGCAGGTTCCTGTGAGTAGCTGCTGCTGTGGTATCCCAGAAACCTTATGGTAGGAAGCAGGAAGTAAGGGACACAACATGTGGCAAGGCACTGTCCGGTTGCCTCTGTGTGAAACTGCGAGACACCACGGTATATAACACGTGACCAAAATAGCATGTTTCCTTGGGTTTCTTTGTTATGAAAAGCAAGCTGCTTCCTAAACCTAGCTCTGTCTCCACTTTGCAAAACTGTTAGCTCATAAGGACTCCATTAGAAATTTACCTTAGAAATTTTCCGAAGTTATCAATCAATTACCTGTAATATAAAACTATCCAGTTTGTTCCCATGCCAAAAACAATGTTCTACACAATCTCTATAAAGTACCATCTCATTATGTCCACTGTTGGTGAATTCACTATTACTCTATATCAATCAGGATCTTTCTGGATGCCAGTGAGAAAAACATCATTCAAACGAGTGGAAGCAAGGAAAATAAAAGAGGAGCTTTAGTAGTTTCCCTAATAGTTGAGAAGTCTTAAGGTGAAATGATTTCAGGCTCAGCTCTACCTAGGGTCTCCTATGATGCCATCAGATCTCCCTCCTCCTTTCTCTTTTATCTCTCTTTCCTTCTTTCTCTCCAAGTATTGACCATCTTTCTATGCTGTTCTTTGCATGCTAACTCCACTCTCTTGTTACAAATGGATAAGCGTAATAGCCAAAGGCAGCCCATTTCAACCTCATAGCTTCTGATTCAGAGTCTTATGTAAGTTATCTATTTAGCCCGTGGACCAGTCACTGTGGGGAGGAATATGTGGAACCATGATTAGCAAGGCTTGGGTCAGAAAGCCACTCTTGTGGTCTAGGTGATATTCTGGACTTGCGCCATCAGAATCATGTAGGCTGGGGCGCCTGCGTGGCTCAGTGAGTTAAAGCCTCTGCCTTCGGCTCAGGTCATGATCTCAGGGTCCTGGGATCGAGCCCCACATCGGGCTCTCTGCTCAGCAGGGAGTCTGTTTACCCTCTCTCTCTGCCTGCCTCTCTGCCTACTTGTCGTCTGTTTGGCTGTCTGTCTGTCTCTCTCTGTCAAATGAATAAATAAAATCTTAAAAAAAAAAAAAAAAGAATCACGTAGGCTGGGAGACTAGCAGGTCTCAATAGAAAGAGATGCGCCAGGCATTTAACAACAATGCTATGCAATGCTAGCCCATGAGTGAGGGTTCCAGTAAAGCCTTCCTTTTCATGCAACTAAACTTTCTGTATTTTTACTTTTTATCAAAGTTTTTACATAAATACGTTAAAAGTATTTACCACTCTCTTATTTTTATGCTTTTTTGCTCCCCTTACGCCTTTCTTTCTCCTCTCAATCTTGTCTACTCTTTATGTTCTTGTCCCCACAGATAACTCACGTTAACAACCTAATATATAATCCTTCTATATTTGTTCTTCATTGCTCATGTAACCATAGCAAATATACACATGCATACTTAGACACGTACAGATGTGTGATTCTTAAATAAGGATGAACTTTTGCCCCCCGGGAGACATTTGGCAATGTCTGGAAACCCTTTTAGTTGTCACAGCTGAGGAGGTGCCACTGGCACCTAGTAGGTAGAAGTCAGGATGCTGTTAAATATTCTGCAGTGCACAGAATAGTCCCCACCACAGAGAATGACCTGGCCCAAAATGTCAATAGTGCTGAGGTTAAGAAGCCTCGAGATATATACGTATATGTAAGCTTTACTTATTGTTTGTTTATAAAATTGAGATCATATGAAACCCAATTTTCTACATTTTTTTCTCTCACTCAATAATACCTTATTAAGGGGCGCCTGGTGGCTCAGTGGGTTAAAGCCTCTGCCTTTGGCTCAGGTCATGATCTCAGGGTCCTGGGATCGAGCACTGCATGGGGCTCTCTGCACAGCGGGGAGCCTGCTTCCCCCTCTCTCTCTGCCTGCCTCTCTGCCTACTTGTGATCTCTCTCTCTCTCTCTCTGTCAAATAAATAAAATCTTTAAAAAAATAATACCTTATTAAAATAACTCAGTATCAGTTAATACAGCACAAATTAACTGCATGACGGTTGCTTAATATTTCATTATGTGGATCTAATCTAATCTATTTAACCATTCACTCACTGACAGATTTCATTTTGTTTTCTGGTTTGGGGCTGTCTTTTCCTCTACATCCTTATCTTAGCTTGGGAATCCCTGAAGCAAACCCAAGATGAGGGTTAAATGTGGTAGTTTCTTTTGAAAGTGGTAGGAACACAGTGGGGGAGTGGAAAAATGAGACAGGGAAAGGAAGACAGCCCATAAAGGGTGCATTATCCAGACTGCTATCTCTGTGGACAATTGGAACTTAATTCCATTAGGGAGCTCTCAGAGCCAGGATAGAAAATGTGCTTCAGGATTTTTCTACCAAAGAGTGAGGGAGCAGGGATATTTATACCAACCCCCACCAGTGATTGGTTGTGGGCTACACCCAGTGAGCATTGACTTCCCAGTACTTTGGAAGTTGGCCAAGCAGGTTCCAGCAACAATCTCAGGCAAATGTATGTACTGTACGTTGAAAGACAGAATGGTGGGCATTGATGAAGCAAAATGCGCATATAGGGACTAGACACTGCTAACTCTCCACCATAATCCTTGACATACATATCTTTACTTTTAGTACTCTTATTTCTGTGGGATAGGCTTTTAATAAAGGTTCTGCTAGGTGAAAATATACATTTATATTAATTTTGATAGATGATACTTAATTACTTTCCAAAATAAATCTCATAATTTATGTTTCCACCAGCAAACTTGAAAGTACTCTTTTTTCCACATTCCTGCCAGCAAGAAATGTTATGATCCTTCAAAATTTTTGCCAGTCTGTTAAGTACAATATAATATCTCCTTACTTTAGTAGTTATTTTCCTAACTAGTATTTTTGTTTGTTGGCCAAGTGGATTTACCCTCCTATAAAATATTTCTTCAGATTCTTCATCTATTTTTGTAGGGTTTTTTCCTCTTTTTGATAATTTTTAAGAGTACTTTGTATTAATCCACTGTCTGTTCTCTATGTTAGAAATATTTTTCCAAGACTATTTATTGCCTATCAAAACTTTATTAAATATTTTTATAATATAGAAGCTTTTATGGAATATTTTCTGGATATACTGTATTTTGATGACTCAAAGATGTCAAGACTCATTATTATGTACCACTAGGAATGAAAAAAAAAACCCACTGTCAATTAATTGCTACAATACTTTCTCACTTGTAGAAGGGACATTTGTTTGATCTTTAGTATTGACACTATAATTTCGTGGCACACTGAAGAGCCCTGGGTTTTGTTAGCATGGCTTACTTGACTAATTCTCTTCTTTTTCCTCTATTAAACTATATATCGCTGGAAGTTTATCATCAACTTCTGTTCCAAGTCAGCAGGAAATTTCTGACACATTGGTGTTCAGCTCCTTAATGATAGTGCTACATAAATTGGTCACAGTGGCGCCTTCTTCCTTTGAAACCTGTTTTGTCTTTTCCGAGAAATTTGGCAAATTGTTCAGTGTCTGTTTCAGGGTGGTGTGGATAGGCGATGTGTTTCACCTGTGAGAAACTTCCCTTTTGGTCCTACCAAGCAGTTGGTTGTTGCTCTAAGGGAAGTGTGGAGTTGGTGGCTATTCCTCCAGTGGTCGTGAACATTGCCTCTCTAATAACAGGGTCATGTGCCTGTACTATGCCTTTCTATGTACCAATTAACTTTTCATTTCAATCCCCAATCATAGTATAAACTTCTGAAGTCATTTAAAAAATAGCAACTAAAATAAATAAATAAAAAATAGCAACTATACCCAACAAGTAGAAACTGACAATGCACATATGTGACTCTGTCAAAGCAACAATAGTATGAGCAAGTGTGAGCACGCTTAGCCATATTAAACTATGCCACAAATTGGCAGCTACATCCAGGTTCAGAGACGTGAAATGGAAGGAAATGTGTGCATCTTGGAATCAACAAAATAAGGTGTATGGTTTCTTATCTTCTTATGTAGACTGTAACAAGCACAGTTTAAGTTTTCACGAAGGACCCGTTTCAGTGAGAACATCTATCTTTGTGCTGTATGATAAAACAGAGATAACGTCTATGAATATTAAGATGGATGATGATAGCCCCAGGTCATGCCACTTTGGAAATGCCTTGTCCTTTCTTTTTCTATCTTCTTGCTGAATATCAGGCAGTGATGAGTCAACATTGCACGTAGCTCTCTACATGGTCTCACTTTTTACCTTTAATCTACTGTGGGCTAAAAAAACACAATACCAGACAAAGCTGATCTCCAGGCTAGCAGCCTGAGGAAAGACAATCACGGAACGTGGGTGGTATAACAAAATTACAATAGAAAGTGGTTATCTCTGAGGGGCAGGAAGGGATGAGCACAAGGGCAGGTGAACAGGGACTTTTAAAGCACGAAGTGTTTGCGTGTGCTCATCTTTTTGCGATTCTTTATAATGTACACATACTTTATAAAATTATTCTGCATCTACTCAATATTTAATAGAAATATTTAAAGAAAAATACATTAGCTGTAGAGGCTGTGATTAGTATTGTCTGATCTAACCCAGATCAGAAGAGCCAGCACATTGCTCTCTCTCGGGCCTCAATTTTCACATCCAATCTACTGTGGGTAGAAAACACACCTGGCAAAGGTACTTTCCAGGCCAACAAAATGAGGAAAAACAACTAAAAAGTGTGGGTGTTACAACAAAAACTACAAAAGCAACATTCTGGGCTAGTCATTTATAACACAGTGCTCCCCTTACAACTTAAACAAGGGCTTTATTCCCAGAAGCTCTAACGGTGCCTGGCATATAGTAGGTGCTCAATACATGCATTAAAGGGAAGAGTGATCTCTGCCTTATTTCATTTGTTTAAATTTATCTCCCTAATAGTCACTCTTAAAGTGACTAGTCTAGATTTTAGCTCTTCTTTCCTTCCCCAAGATTTAAAAGCATGTAACAGCTTTATTGAAATAGAATTCATATGCTGTACGATTTGCCCATTTGAAATGTACCATTCTATGGATTTCGTATTCACAGAGTTGAGCTGTAATCAATTTAAGAACATTTTCATCACCCTCATTTTTTAATAATTTTTTTATTATGTTATGTAAGTCATCATACAGTACATCATTAGTTTTTGATTCATTGCTTGCATATAACACCCAGTGCTCCATGCAGTATGTGCCCTCCTATCACCGGGTTCACCCATCTCCACACCCTCCTTCCCTCTGAAACCCTCAGTTTGATTCCTGGAGTCCGTAGTCTCTCATGGTTTGTCTCCCCCTTCTTTTTTCTCCCCCTTCATTTTTCTCTTCTCCTAATGTCCTCCATGCTATTCCTTATGTTCCACAAATAAGTGAAACCATATGATCATTGACTTTCTGTTTGACTTATTTCACTCAGCATAATATCCTCCAGTCCCATCCATGTTGATGCAAATGGTGGGTATTCATCCTTTCTGATGGCTGAGGAATATTCCATTGTATATATGGACCACATCTTCTTTATCCAGTTGTCTGTTGAAGGGCATCTCAGCTCCTTCCACAGTTTGGCTATTGTGACCATTGCTGCTATGAACATTGGGGTACATATGGCCCTTCTTTTCACTACATCTGTATCTTTGGGGTAAATACCCAGTAGTGCAATTGCTGGGTCATAGGGTAGCTCTATTTTTAACTTTTTGAGGAACCTCCACATTGCTTTCCAAAGTGGCTGTGCCAATTTGCATTCCCACCAATAGTGTAAGAGAGTTCCCCTTTCTCCACAGCCTCTCCAACATTTGTTGTTTCTTGTCTTGTCAATGTTTGCCACTCTAACTGTTATAAGGTGGTATCTCAATGTGGTTTTGATTTGAATTTCCCTGAAGGCTAATGATTTTGAACACTTTCATGTGTCTGTTAGCCATTTGTATGTCTTCTTTGGAGAGGTGTCTGTTCATGTTTCATCACCCTTAAAAGAAACCCCCTTGCCCATTTGCAGTCACTCTGCATTTCTCCTAACCCCAACCCTAGACAACAACAAATTTACTTTCTATCTCTCCATATTTGCCTGTTCTGAACATTTCATAAAAATGGAATCATGTGCCTTTTCTGACTGGCTTCTTTCACTTGCCATAATATTCTTAATGTTCATCTATCTTGTAGCATGTATCAGTATTTCATTTCCTTTTATTGCCAAATATTTCGTTATATGGGTAGACTGCATTTCATTCACGCATTCAGCTGTTAATAGATGTCGAGTTGTTTCCACTTTTTGGCTATTATGAATAATGCTGCTTTGAACATTCATGTACATTTTTGTGTGGACACATGTTCTCATTCTCTTGGATATATACCTAGGACTGGAATTGCTGAGTCACATGGCAACTCTATGTTTAACCTTTTGAAGTATTGCCATCCCACGAGATGTTTAAGGTAACACCTTTAGGAAAGGCAGCAGAAAGAAAGAGGAAGAAAGACAAGGTGAGGTTACATGATCAGGGTATTAGGATGAATATGAAAAAAGACATCAATTGAACACTTCATTTCTTAAATAATGATTGAACATCTGCCACATGCCAGGTGCTGATCTGGGTGCCAGGGCTACTGCAAGAAAGGATAGATATGACAAATAAATTAGGAAATAAATACATGATGACTTCAAGTAGTGAAAAGTCCCTCTGACCAGGCACTCTATCCAAACAGGATAGCATGAAGAGGGTGGGGGGAGCACAGGAGAAGGTAATATGAGATAGGATGGTCAGGGAAGGCTTCTAAGGAAATGTTTTTTGAAGCTGAGACTAGAAGGTAAGATGGAGACCTCATTGTGCCTTTCAAAACAGTTGCACCAACCACTGAAATATTTTATCTTCGTTTGAGAATTTAGGGAAGAATAAAAGATGAGCAATGTTATATCATTGCCACCTTCAATTTAAGCAGAAAATAGGAAATACCTTTTAAAACTTTTTAGAAAGTGGAATAAATTGCCTTTCGTATGCATTTTTCTCTCCCTTTTGTTTTCTAGGCACTGTAGTCATTACATTTGGTGGGGGGGGGAGCTATCATATCTCTCCCTTTATTGTAAAGGGAACTGCATGATTGAGGAATCCTCTTTATTCTTCTTACTGTTTCTGTATCCATGATCTGTGGTTGACATTTTTGGTATGTTGTTTGTGGAAATTCCCAGTAAGAGAGACAAAATAGACTCTCTCTCTATAAGTAGCAAACTCAGGTAATGAAAATATGATATACTGTAAACATCCATTTTTTTTCCCGAGATATGGCAGAAAGGTCAAAATAATTTGAGTGTTCACTAGACAAGATAAGTTCTTTTGTTCTGGGTTCTTTTGTTCTTTTGTTCTGGGTAGCCATTTAAAAAAAAAAAAAAAAGTTAGGTTTCTAACCAGATTACTTTGCACAGTGCTGATGGTGAAATCTTAATGAAATGCCCAGGATGGTTTGGTTAACTCTGCAGCTTCTTGGAAGCTGTGAAACTATTTAGATGTGGAATTGTCTGAAAGTAAGACGATAAACTGAAAAGTAACCATGACTCTATCTTGGTCTGTCTCACACTCTGCCTATTTCCATCCTCTCCTCCCTGCCACCACCCTTCTCTTGCTGGAATTCATTTCTTTTTTTTTTTTTTTTTAAGATTTTATTTATTTATTTGAGAGACAGAGAAAGTGAGAGAGAGCATGAGAGAAGGTTATAGGAAGAAGCAGACTCCCCGTGGAGCTGGGAGCCCGATGGGGGACTAGATCCCGGAACTCAAGGATCATGACCTGAGCCGAACCCAACTGAGCCACCCAGGCGCCAGAATTCATTTCTACAAAGACCATTTGGGGAAGCTTTTGTGGCCACATCATGTGTTCATTCATCATACAGCAAATGTTTTTTGAGCATCTTGAAACTTTCTTCCTACATTGATCTTACATTATTACAATGGTGGTGGAAGGGAATAAATAAACGAACAAATAATATACTTTTTTAAAAAAATCTAAGACATAAAGGAAGACAAAAAAGAGCAGGATCATGGGGAAGAAATTGAGGAGGCGGAATAAAATTCAAGTTGGCCATGGAAAGTGTACACAGCACAATTAATTGTCCTCACAAGAACCATACCACAGTCTTCTTTACTGAAAGAAGCCTGGTTTTCCTCCAAATCAACTTGCTGTGTGCTTCAGTGAAAGCCAGGCCCATCTCTACCCCAAGAGATAAATATTGATTAGTTTGAGCCAATTGTGGTGATTCGGTCCCTCTGACCAGTAATTGGTTTAGGAATGGGACAGTGAGGTAATTTTGGCCTTTGAGATAAAAGGGAAGGTTGGCTGGAGACTATTGGAACCATTTCCCTCTATTTTACACAAGGACAAAAGGAAAAGAAATTCTCTGCTTTAGATGTTTGAGAAGTGATGATTGAAGCTGGTGGAGGCTTCCTGAAACTGTGAGGGGAAAGATGGCAGGGGGAAATGATGGAAAGAACCTGAGCAAAATGGTGGAAAGAACCTGGATCCCTTGAGTTGTTGAGCCACTTAATCAGCCTGCTCTGGAGCCATAGTACCTCTAGGCTTCCTATTTTGTAAGATAATACATCCCCTTATTATTTAAGCCATTTGAGTTAATTTGTCTATTGCTTGTAGCCTAAGGCATCTCATTAGAAGCAGCCTCCCAGAGAAGGTGACTTGTGAATGGAGATGTAAATGACAGGAAAGCAATCTAATCGGAAACGATCTGGCGATCTGGCCTTGTTCTCCCAGTTCATCGCTGTATGATTTCCTTCCAGAAGAGTCACATGACCAAAATATGGGCAAATTTTCTGTCGTATGACCCCAGATATCAAGGCAAGTGTATGCTCGTATTTGCCACATGGAGGAATCATAAGACCTGGAAGGCTTGGGAGTTGGGAGTGTTGAACACACTTTCAAGCCTAAAGTTTTCTGACCTGATGGTTAACCTCTCAGTGCTATTGGATTTCTAGTTGCTTCCAGCTAACTAGAAGGATCCTGTGTCTGGTTTTGAGCAAGCTCCACAAGTTGGGACCAATATCAATTACCATACAATCATGATGAGCTTTGAGAAATCAGCCATCATCCATTAGCTGTGGGACGGGCTTTTCCATGTGTTGCTTCTGTCATTTAGACCACCAACGGTGCCTTTTACAGGTGAATGACTTGAAACCACATTACTCAGCTAACATTGATTTCACACTGAAGTTAAAACTGTTCTCTACTTCATCCTAACCATCATCTTAACCTATACAAGCCATTGCCACCACTTGGTAAAAATCCTGCTGTCCTAATGTTAGATAAAAACTTAAGGCTGATCTAAGGATAGAGGCCTAGGCTAATGCTACTCAAGTGATTATAAGTATCCATACCTGAAATTGGAATGAAGGCAAGTTGGTGGCTACAGCAGATGCCGTTAGGGTCCAGGTTGAATCTCTTTGGCCTTCCCTGGGGGTTATTTGCAGAGAATTCCCTTACGTATAGAGAACACAACAAAGGAAGTGAATGAATGAGCACTGATCTACATTTATACAAACGTGTCTAGATAATTTATTGTATTTTTATTATTATTATATCTAAAATACACATATTGACTACCTCTCAAGAAATACTTAATGAAATTGTTGAATAATAAATGATGGGTAGGGATGAAAATATGAAAACCAAAATCTAAAATTAGCCTTAGTGGAAATACTTCAATGATTGTTCTATAAAACAATGTATCTTAATGTCTAAGATCAGCAAGTATTCAGAGATGTTGCAGATTGCAAGACACATATTTGATTTGGTTAGATGTGCTAAATTTAAGAAATGAAATGCAAATAAGCAGAGACTAAAAGCTTTTGCTGGCTCTGACATAAGGTACTTTGGCAGGGAAAAAA
>JAPYYJ010001980.1:0-13447 GCA_028533885.1 Nasua narica | reverse complement strand
TTGAATATATACTGAATGTTATAACTGAATTTTGCTCCTTCCCTTCATTTTTGAAGTGCTAATTATAATGTGCCTGTAATTAGAGATACAGTCTTTAAGACGTTGATTGGGTTTAAGTGAGATCATTAAGTGTGGGCCCTTAATCCCATAGGACAGGTGTCCTCATAGAAAAAGAAATGCCAGAGCTCTCTTCCCATGCACACACCAAGAAAGTGGGCATCTGTAATTTGGGAAGAGAATCCACATCAGATGTCAACCCTGCTAGCACTTTGATCTTAGACTTCCAGCGTCTAAACTATGAGAAAATAAATTTCTGTTGTTTAAGCCACCCAGCCTGTGGTGCATAGTTTTGGCAGACAAAGCAGACCAACACACTGCATTATTTAGTACTTCTGTTTCTTTTATAAGTCATTTTAGGTATCACATTTTCCAGGAATTTGAACATCTATTTGTGTATGTTGGTATAAAGTTGTTCAGAATATATTTGATTTTTATATTTCTGCTCTGCCTGTATTTATTTCTTCCTTATAGTTCCTACTGTAATTTAATTATGTCTTTCTTACTCTATGCATTCACAACAGGGAGAATATTTCCCCCATGGGGAGGAAAATTAGTTTTACTTTTTATGTTTATTTTTATTTTTTCCCCAAATACTTTTATTTTATTTTTTCAGCGTTACACCCCCACCAATTCCACCCATTCACCCTTCCTTTCCTTCTCCCTGTGGGAAATGTAAGTTGGTACAGCTACTCTGGGAAACTGTATGGAGATTCCTCAAGAAGTTAAAAATAGAAGTCTCACTTACGTGTGGAGCATAAGGAAAAACATGGAGGGCATTGTGAGAAGGAAGGGAAGGGTGAATGGGGGGAATTCGGAGGGGGCAATGAACCATGAGAGACTGTGGACTCTTTTCAACAAACTGAGGGTTTTGGAGGGGTGGGGGTGGGGGGTTGGGCAAGCCTGGTGGTGGGTATTGAGGAGCGCATGTATTGCATGGAGCACTGGGTGCGGTGCATGAACAATCAATCTTGTAACACTGAAAAAATAAACATATTTGTGAAAAAAAGAATAGATGAATGAGAGAGAAAAATACTCTGGAGTTCTGCAGTTTTCACTGGTTGAGGAACTTGGTCTTGGCTGGATATTCTCGCTGATCTTCTGGGAGAAGGGTCCATTGCTGTGATTATCATTGCCCAAGGTGGAATTGCACCGCCCTTGCCAGGGGATGGACCAAGCAATTCGCTCAGGTTCGCTCTCAGGAGTCTTTGTTCCCTGAGCGCTTTCCGTACCTCCCTGGAGGCTGAGAATGAAAATGGCGGCCTCCCAGTTTCTGGCCTGGAGGAGCCCAGTGCTAGGGGACGGATCCTCAGCTCACCTTCAGAGAGAAGTTAGTCCCTCCCATCTCCCTGGTCTCTGGCCTGTGCTCTGAGCTCAGCTGGCCCATGACCGAGGTTTCTTTCTCTGGCGCACGGCCCCCGTTTGGAGTCTCCAAACCCAGCAGATTCCTGCCGCACGCTCCTGCGCCACTCCTCCCGGAGGAGGAAGGAAGGGGTCTCTCCAGAGCTGCCTCCTGCTGGGTCCCTGCTCCAAGAGCAGTGGCCTGACTGTGCTCGGATCATGGTGTAAGGTAAGCCTGAACCGATAACCCACTGCATGGCTCCCTCTCTGCCATTGGCTTTCTCAGTCTGATACCTGAGGGCTCTGCCACCCTCAGACACCCCCAGTCCCTCTGTGACCCCATGGGTCCTGAAACCACACTATTCCTGTGAGGGCTAACCCCCCCCCCCCCCGCCCCCTTAGCCTCTGGAGCGATGTCCCTCAGTGGAGCAGACTCTAAAAGTTCCAATTTTGTTCTCTGCTGCTCTGTGGCTGCTGGGAGCCAGCACCTTCCCCCCCCCCCCCCCGGGGTTTCTCTTCCCTTCGCTTTGGATTCACTTTTTCCACACGTCCTACCTTCAGGAAAATGGTCATTTTTCTGCTCATAGAATTGCTCTTCTTCCTCTTTTTTCTCTCCTGTTGAGTTTGCAGGCTTTTAGAGTGGTTTGATAACTATCTTGCTGAACTTCTGGGATCTGATGCTATCTCAGCCTCTTACTCCTCCACCATCTTGCTCCGTCCTCAAACAATCCTAAAATTTGTATGGAACCAGAAAAGACCCCGAATTGCTATGGAAATGTTGAAAAAGAAAAACAAAGCTGGGGGTATCACATTGCCAGATTTCAAGCCTTACTCTTTATTTATTTTTAAATATTTTATTTATTTGACAGAGAGAGCACAAGTAAGCAGAGCAGCAGGCAGAGGGAGAGAGAGAAGCAAACTCTCTGCTGAGCAGGGAGCCTGATGCAGGGCTTGATCCTGGGACCCTGGAATCGTAACCTGAGGTAAAGGCAGCTGCTTAACCAACGAGCCACCCCAGAGACCCTCCCCAGATTTATTTAGATACAATGGACATACAGCTCTGTATAAGTTTAATGTGTACAGCATAATAATTTGACATATATAGGGTAAAATGGTTACCAAAATAAATTTAGTTAACATTTGTCATTTCATATAGATACAAAAAAAAGAAAAAAGAAAAAATTTCCCGTGATGAGAATTCTTAGAATCTACTCTTCTAACAACTTTCAAATATACCATAAAGCAGTGTTGTGCTTTATACCCCTATTACTTATTTATCTTATAACTGGAAGTTTGAACATTTTGACCAATTTATCCAGTTCCTGCTCCCATCCTTGCCTCTGGTAACCACAAATATGATCTTTTTTTCTATGTTAAAAAATTTTTTTTAGATTTCACATGCAAGTGAGAGCATACAGAATTTGTCTTTCTCTTTCTGATTTTTATTTCACTTACAATAATGATCCCATGTTGTTGCAAATAGCAGGATTTCCTTTATTAATGGCTGAATTATCTTACAACTCCTTGATGGCCACCTAGATTGCTTGCATGTCTTGCTTGTTGTATATAATGGAGCAATAAACATGGGGGTACAAATATCTCTTTGACTTAGTATTTTTGTTTCCCTCACATATATTGCCAGAGGTGGGATTCCTGGATCATATGGTTGTTCTATTTATAAGTTTTTGAGGAAACTCCGTACTGTTTTACATATTGGCAATACAAATTACAATCCTGCCAATAGCCTACAAGGGTCCCCCTTTTCCTGCATTTTCACCGGCATTTGTTCCCTCTTATTTTTTTGATAATAGCTATTCTAACAAGCATGAAACATCACTGTGATTTTGATTGAATTTATCTTTCGATTAGTGATGTTGAGCACCTATCATATACCTATTGGCAATTTATATATTTTATCTAAAAAAATGTCTATTTAGGTCCTTTGTTTATTTTTAATTAGATTATTTGTTTCTTTGATATTGAATTATATGTGGTCTTTATATATTTTGGGCTTTTTTTTTATTATGTTATGTTAGTCACCATACAGTACATCATTGGCTTTTGATGTAGTGTTCCATGATCCATTATTTGTATATAACACCCAGTACTCATTATAACACATGCCCTCCTTAATACCCATCACCAAACTACCCCTCCCCTGACCTCCCTTCCCTCTGAAACCCTCAGGTTGTTTCCCAGTGTTCATAGTCTCTGATGGTTCATCTCCCTCTCTTATTTTCCTCCCTTCAGTTTTTCCTTCCTTCCCCTAATATCCTCCATGTTATTCCTTATGTTTCATATATGAGTGAAGCCATATGATAATTGTCTTTCTCTGCTTGACTTATTTCACTCAGCATAATCCCCTACAGTTCCATCCATGTTGATGCAAATGGTGGGTATCTGTTCTGATGGCTGAGTAATATTCCATTGTATATACAAACAACACCTTCTTTATCCATTCATTTGTTGAAGGACATCTTGACTCCTTCCACAGTTTGGCTATTGTGGACATTGTTGCTATGAACATTGGGGTGCAAGGGCCCCTTCTTTTCACTACATCTGTATCTATGGGGTAAATACCCTGTAGTACAATTGATGAGTTGCATGTAGTTCTATTTTTTCCCCCAAATACTTTTATTTAATTTTTTCAGTGTTACAAGATTCATTGTTCATGTAATACACCCAGCGCTCCATGCAATATGCACCCTCCTCAACACCCACCACCAGGCTCAGCCAACCCCCCAACCCCTCCCTTCCAAAACCCTCAGTTTGTTGCTCAGAGTCCACAGTCTCTCATGGTTCATCTCCCTCTCCAATTTCCCCCAATTTACCCTTCCTTTCCTTCTCACAATGTCCTCCATATTTTTCCTTATGCTCCACACGTAAGTGAGACTTCTATTTTTAACTTCTTGAAGAATCTCCATACTGTCTTCCAGAGTAGCTGTACCAACTTGCATTTCTACCAACAGTGTTAAGAGGGTTCACCTTTCTCCACAACCTCTCCAACATTTGTTGTTTCTTGCCTTTGGCAATTTTTGCCATTCTAACTGGTGTAAGGTGGTATATCAATGTGGTTTTCATTTGAGTTTCCCTAATGACTAATGATGAATGTTTTTCATCTGTTTGTTAGCCATTTGTATGTCTTCTCTGGAGAAGTGTCTGTTCATGTCTTCTGCCCTTTTTTTTTGACTTTATTATTTGTTTTTTGGGTGTTGAGTTTGAGAAGTGCCTCCTCCTAATGCGCATGGGAGAAGAATGAGGCACAAACAAGTCAGCTACAACAGAAAGGGAGCAGGGGATGACAGTAGAAAAGACTGTCGCCCCAAACAACTCCTCAGTCTCATATTTATTAGAAAGTAAGGTAACAACCAACAAAGAAGCCAGAGTAGATCACACACTGACCATGAGTTTTGCAGATAAGTAAGAAGAAAGGCAAAATATGTCTGGTCACGTAATGCATGACCTATAGTGAGAAAACCCAAACAAAAGGGTCATCTAACTAACTGCAGGTACCCTCCAGGGAAGGGGAGATAACGACAAAATGGAGCAGGCTGCATTCTGCCCTGAGTGGGGTGGGCATCCCCAGCTACTCAGCTTTAAGGGCGTATATTGGCCCCTCTCCCAGAGGCTCATTGCCAGTACATGTTTTTCTTAAGGCTATATCTAAGCTTGCTTGGCTAGTATAATTTCTCATAGGTTATATTTTAGGCAGTACATTGTTCTGAGGGACGGTTACAGAGAAGTTCTTTATAGATTTTGGATATCAGCCCTTTGCCTGTAGTATCATTTGCAAATATCTTCTCTCATTCCATGGGTTGCCTTTTTATTTTGTTGACTGTTTCCTTTCTTGTGCAGAAATTTTTATCTTGATGAAGTCCCAAAAGTTCATTTTTTCTTTTATTTCCCTTGCCTTTGGAGATGCGTCATGAAAGAAGTTGCTGTGGCTAATGTCAATGAGGTTACTGCCTATTTTCTCCTCAAGGATTTTGATGGATTCCTGTCTCACATTGAGGTCTTTCATCCATTTTGAGTTTATCTTTCTGTATGGTATAAAGGAATGGTTGAGTTTCATTCTTCTGTATATAGCTATCCAATTTTCTCAGCACCATTTATTGAAGAGACTGACTTTTTTCCATTGGATATTTTTTCCTGATTTGTCAAAGATTATTTGACCATAGAGTTGAGAGAGCCCATATTTGGGCTCTCTATTCTGTTCCACTGGTCTATGTGTCTGTTTCTGTGCCAGTACCATGCTGTCTTGGTAATCACAGCTTTGTAACGTAGCTTGAAATCAGGCAACATGATGTCTCCAGCTTTGTTTTTCTTTTTCAACATTTCCTTGTTGATTCTGTGTCTTTTCTGGTTGCATACAAATTTTGGGATTGTTTGTTCCAGCTCTTTGAAAAATACCAATGGTATTTTGATCAGGATGGTATTGAAAGTATAGATTGCTTTGGGCAGCATAGACATTTTAACAATGTTTATCCTTCCAATCCATGAGCATGGAATGCTTTTCCATCTTTTTGTGTCTTCCTCAATTTCTTTCATAAGTGTTCTGTAGTTTCCAAAGTATAGATCCTTTACCTCTTTGGTTATGCTTATTCCTAGGTATCTTATGGTTTTGGGTGCCATTGCAAATGGAATTGATTCCCTAATTTCTCTTTCTACAGTTACATTGTTAGTGTATAGAAGAGCAACTGATTTCTGTGCATTGATTTTGTATCCTGACAATTACTGAATTGTGGTATGAGTTTTAGTAATTTGGGGGTGGAGTCTTTGGGGTTTTCCACATAAAGTATCATGATCTGTGAAGAGAGAGAGTTTGACTTTTTCATTGCCAATTTGAATATATTTATGTCTTTTTGTTGTCTAATTGCTGATGCTAGGACTTTTAGTACAATGTTGAACAATATTGGTAAGAATGGGCATCCTTGTCATGTTCCTGATTTTTTAAAATTAATTTAATTTTATTTTTTCAGCACTCCATGATTCGTTGTTTGTATACCACACCCAGTGCTCCATGTAATACGTGCCCTCCTCAACACCAACCAACAGGCTCAGCCAACCCCTCACCCCCCTCCCCTCCTAAACCCTCAGTTTGTTGCTCAGAGCCCACCGTCTCTCCCCGTTCATCTCCCCCTCCGATTTCCCCAAATTCATCCTTCCTTTCCTTTTCCCAGTGCCCTCCATATTTTTTCTTATGCTCCAACATAAGTGAAACCATATGATAATTGACTCTCTCTGCTTTTTTTTTCTTTTTGTTGTCTGATTGCTGATGCTAGGACTTCTAGTACTATGTTGAACGATATTGGCAAGAATGGGCATACTTGTCATGTTTCTGATCTTAAGGGAAAATCTCTCAGCTTTTCCCCATTGAGAATGATATTTGCTGTGGGCTTTTCATAGATGGTTTTTATGAAATCGAGGAATGTTCCCTCTATCCCTACACACTGAAGAGTTTTAATCAGGAAAGGATGCTATATTTTGTCAAATGCTTTTTCTGGATCAATTGAGAAGATGATATCATCCTTGTCTTTTCTTTCATTAATGTGTTCTATCACATTGATTGATTTGTGAATGTTGAACCCCAGGAATAAATACCACCTGGTCATGATGGATAATCCTTTTAATGTACTGTTGGATCCTATTAGTCAGAATCCTGTTGAATATTTTGGCATCCATATTCATCAAGGATATTGGTCTGTGATTCTCCTTTTTGATGGGGTTTTTGCATGGTTTTGGGATCAAAGTAATGCTGGCCTCATAGAATGAATTTGGATGTTTTCCTTCTCTTTCTATTTTTTGAAACAGCTTCAGAAGAATATGTACTATTTCTTCTTTAAATGTTTGGTAGAATTCCCCTGGGAAGCCATCTGGCCCTGGGCTCTTGTTTTTTGGGAGGTCTTTGATTACTGCTTCAATTTCGTTACTGGTTATTGGTCTAGTCAGATTGTCTATTTCTTCCTGTTTCAGTCTTGGTAGTTTGTCAATTTCCAGGAAGGTATCTATGTCTTCCAGGTTGCTTAATTTATTGGCATATAATTGCTGATAATAATTTCTAATAATTGTTTCTGTTTCCTTGGTATTAGTCATGATCTCTTCCCTTTCATCCATAATTTTATATATTTGAATCCTTTCTCTTTTCTTTTTTATAAGTCTGGCTAGAGGTTTATTGATCTTATTAATTCTTCCAAAGAACAAGCTTCTAGTTTTGTTGCACTGCTTTACTGTTTTTCTGGTTTCTATTTCATTGATCTGTGTTCTAATCTTTATAATTTCTCTTCTCCTGCTTGGTTTAGATTTTATTTGTGGCTCTTTCTCCAGTTCCTTTAGGTGTAAGGTTAGCTTGTGCATTTGGGATTTTTCTATGTTTTTGAGTGAGCCTTGGTGGTGGGTATTAAGGAGGGCATGTATTGCATGGAGCACTGGGTGTGGTACATGAAAAATGAATCTTGGAACACTGAAAAAATTAAATTAAATTAATTGGAAAAAAGAGAAAAAGGAAAATTAAAAAATTGAATAAGAAAAAATAAAATTAAAAAATTTAACTTTAAAAGACTAAAAGATCATGGGGGAAAACCATGAATTCTGTGTGTTGCTTTTTCCTAACTCTGGAGTTCTGCAGTTCTCATTGATTGGTGAACTAGGTCATGGCTGGATGTTCTTGCTGACCTTCTGGGGTAAGGACCTGTTGCAGTGATTCTCAAATGTCATTGCCCAAGGTGAAATTGCACCGCACTTGCCAGGGACCAGGCTAAGTAATCTGCTGAGGTTTGCTCTTAGGAGCTTTTGTTCCCTGACCACTTTCTGTACAGCTTTGGAGGAGGGAAATGAAAATGGCAGCCTCCCAATCTCCTGCCTGTAGGAGCCAAGGACTCAGGGCCCCCCTCCTTAATGTATCCTCAGAGAAAAGCAATTAATCGCTCCCATCTCCCTGATCTCTGGCCGCACTCTGAGCTCACCCAGCCTGTGACAGAGTGTTTCTATCTCTGGCACTCAGCCCCATTTGGAATCTCCAAACCCAGTAGATTCCTTCAGTTCACTCCTGCACCACTCCTCCCCAGGGAAGGAAGGTGAGTCTCCCCAGATCTGTCCCTTGTGATGTCACTACTCAAAGAGCAGTGGCCTGACTGTGCCTCAGATCCTGGTTTAATGGAAGCCTGAGCTGAGACCTCACTCCCCAGCTCCGTCTCTGTAGCAGCTTCCCTTCTTGGATACCTGGGAGCTCTGCCACAGTCAGACACCCCCAGTCTTTCTGTGACCCTGTGGGTCCTGGAAAACACTGTACCCCTGAGGGTTCCACCTCCCACCCCCACACTTAGCCTCTAGAGCAATGTCCCTCAGTGGAGCAGATTTCTAAAAGTTCCGATTTTGTGCTCCACTGTTCTGCCACTTGCTGGGAGCCAGTCCCTCCCCCTGCAGTCTATCTTCCCATATGTTGCCTCAGATTCACTTCTCTGGACGTCCTACCTTCCCTAATGTGGTTGAATTTCTGTTCCTAGAATTGCTGTTCTTCTTCTCTTCTATCTCCTGTTGCATTTGTAGGTGTTCAGGATGGTTTGATAACTATCTAGCTGAATTTCTGGCATCTGATACTATCTCAGCCTCCTACTCCTCTGCCATCTTGCTCCTCCCCAAGACCCTGCCTTTTTATAACTCAAACCAGGCAGCTGAGGTGGCTTATATGGGGACACCTCCATGGGTGAGGAGGTCCAGGAATTGGGAGACTAGAGTGCAGTAATGGTCATTGGTGTGAATGCCCATGGACATAGAAGGATCTAGAAGTTCAAAAAGGTTTGTGCAAGCATTCCAAAGTCCTTTGTGAATGAGGGACACTCTGGTTATGTACTGCTGTGTAATGTGAATGAGGGACACTCTGGTTATGTACTGCTGTGTAACAAACCACCCAATCATAGTGACATACAAGAGAACAATTTTCCTACATGCATAGATTCCGTGAATCAGAAATGGAGAGGGCTGGGCGGGGATGGCTTGTTGGTGCTTCATGCAAAAACATGGGTACTGTCAGCTCTGAGTCAAAAGTGATTCCATCGCTTAGACTGTAATGTAAACACTATTTAGAAATTTGTTAGCTAATTTATTTTATTTTCTTTTTTTCTCCGAATATGTTTATTTTATTTTTTCACTGTTACAAGATTAATTCTTCATGCACCACACCCAGTGCTCCATGCAATACGTGCCCTCCTCAATACCCACCACCAGTCTTGCCCAACCCCCCACCCCCACCCCTCCAAAACCCTCAGTTTGTTCCTCAGAGTTCACAGTCTCTCAGTCTCTCATGGTTCATCACCCCCTCTGATTTCCCCCCATTCACCCTTCCCTTCGTTTTCACAATACCTTCCATGTTTTCCTCACTTAAGTGGGACCATAAGATAATTGACTCTCTCCGCTTGACTTATTTCACTCTGCATAATCTCTTCTAGTCCCATCCATATTGATACAAAAGTTGGATATTCACCCTTTCTGATGGAGGCATAATAATCCATTGTATATATGTACCATATCTTCTTTATCCATTCATCTGTTGAAGGGCATCTTGGTTCTTTCCACAGTTTGGTGATTGTGGTCACTGCTGCTATGAACATGTGGCCCTTCTTTGTACTGCATCTGCTTCTTTGGGGTAAATACCCAGTAGTGCAATTGCAGGGGCATAAGGTAGCTCTATTTTTAATTTCTTGAGGAATGTCCACACTGTTTTCCAAAGTGGCTGCACCGACTAGCATTTCCACCAATAGTGGAAGAGGGTTCCCCTTTTTCCACAACATCTCCAACATTTGTTGTCTTATCAATTTTGCCATTCTAACTGGTGTAAGGTGGTATTTAAATGTAGTTTTGATTTGAATTTCCCTGATGGCTAAAGATGATGAACATTTTTTCATGTGTCTGTTAGCCATTTGTATGTCTTCTTTGGAGAAGTGTCTGTACATGTCTTCTGCCCATTTTTTGATGTGATTATCTGTTTTGTGAGTGTTGAGTTTGAGGAGTTCTTTTTTTTTCTTTTTGTATGCACAAAGGAAGAGTGATACAGCCTAAAATATTATAAGTCTAGAATAGATCTTCTAATATATATTACTAAAAAATTAGCAGTGATAAAAGGCACTGTGTTGGTATGATTGCTATGTTCGTATGATTTTTTTGGGAGTGGTATTTAAAATCATGGAATATCTTAAATAAATGATGTTTTGGAATCAATAGGATTGGTATAAATTTGTTATTAGCATTTTAACTTTCTTTTCCTTGCTTCACATTATTCATGTCATTTGGTATTGTCATATTTTTATAATTTATTTATTGATTACTCATTGCATTGTGACCTTATTTTGCATAGCCATAATTTTAGAAGGGATTGGTCTCTTAAAAGATCTTGGTTCATTCATTGTCACTGTTCATGAAATGCTGGTTCCTGCTTATATCTTTATCTGACTCAGATATTTATCTTTTTCTAATCAATTTTTTAGCATTTCTTATATATTCTGGATACTAATTTTTTATCAGTTTTTGCAAATATCTTTCTAGTGTCTTTCCTTCTCTTCATTACTTTTTAATAAGTCAGAAGCCCTTGATTTTAATGTAGTTGATTAGTCTCTTTTATTTTTTTAAAAGATTTTTACTTATTTATTTGACAGAAAGAGCATAAGGAAGGGGAGTGGGAAAAGGAGAGGGAGAAGCAGTTTCCCCACTGAGCAGGGAGCCCAATGTGGGACTGGATCCCAGGACTGCGGGATCATGACCTGAGCTGAAGGCATATGCTTAACTGACTGAGCCATCCCTTGGACACCCCTGATTTGTCTTTTTAAAATAACTTTCAAGGGTGCCCGGGTGGCTCAGTTGTTAAGCAACTGCCTTCGGCTCAGGTCATGATCCCGGAGCCCCGGGATCGAGTCCCACATCGGGCTCCCAGCTCCACGGGGAGTCTGCTTCTCCCTCTGATCTTCTCCCCTCTCATGCTCTCTCTCTCTCTCTCTCTCAAATAAATAAATAAAATCTTTAAAAAAATAACTTTCAAGATTTGCCCTGTTTTGTATCCTATGTAATAAATTCTTCCTTGTTGAGATGAAACACATTTATATTAATGTTGTAAATATTTGATTTCACATTGAAGTATTTACTTGACCTGTAATTAGGTAATAAGTTTGACTTGTGCCAGGAATCTAACTTCATATTTTATCACATACAGAGCAATGTGTCCCAGCACTGTCCTTTTCCGTTTGTTGACTATTCCATCTTCTTCTGAATAATTTGCATGTCACCTCTGATGTGTTGCAAGTCCCATACAGGTGTGAATGTGGCTCTGTGCTCTCTTATCCATTCCATGCATCCATCTACTGGTTTATAGTGATAGTGTCAATACCACACTATCTTAATTATTATAATGTGGATGACTATTATTTTTCCTTGCTATTCCTTCCTCTTGTAGGGAAGGATTGTGCTTCCCTACCACATTCATGGCAGGTTTGGACTTGATTCCACCAGTGAAATGCTAACAGAGGTACACATGCCACTTCTGGACAGAAACTTTAAGAATCTAGGTATTTCAGGTGGATCCAAAGCCTGATACCTGAGCAACTATGATGTGTCACACTCTTTTGGAAACCTGGAGTGGATGTGTATATATATTAATGTATTTAATGTATGTTTTGAATCACTTTTCCCCAACTTAGACTTCCCATTTTTGTCTGTTACAAACTTATCTTCATAATAGATGTTCTCAAACCTTGGGGAAAAGCACAGAGCATTGACACCTTGTGTTGCAGCCCCATCTCTCCCCAAGGGTATCCCGAATATTTACTGAGTGACTGAAGGAAGCAAGAAGCAGGGATTCAGGATGAGTTTCTCTTTCAGCCCTCAAGGATTCTCTCTTTCCTCCCTAATCTATTCTGCACTCCCTGGGTCACATAATGTGAACTCCACATTATTGCTGCTATGGCATCGATAATTCCATTATCTGAGTCATGTCTCCTGTCTCCTGTCACCTTTGTCAGGGCAAAGACCTGGCATGAATGCCTCATAATCAGAAACTGTTTCCTCCCATCACTCATTTTTATTCTTTAAAATTTTTGGCCTTAGTCTGTCCAATTCTCTGTGGATAGTTAAGTTACCTGACATCTTTGCATTCTGTTTACATTCGTAAATCACTGTTGTCAGGTACAGTGCTACACTTTCACAGCTGATGAGGTTTGAGAAAGGCAGAGAGACAAAGGAATAAGTCCAGTGAAGTCTGAGAGGCTCTCAGGGTATAGCAAAGATGTAGCTCATGGTGCCAGCTCATCCTGGAAGGGGAGGACAGTCTGCAGCTCTGATGAGGTCTTTGGGCTAATCTTGAAGGATCTACAGCCAAGGGGCATGGACAATCTCAGCCTACCTATTATGTTTGTCACCCAGGTCCTGTAGACCAAAGAGAGAGATCATGGTGCCCAGGGAAACTGAGCAGTAGCAACTGTACCCTTGCAGCCTCTACCATGGCCTGGGCACTGCCTCCAAAGGCAGAGGGGCTTAATGTACCGTGGGGCAGCTCAAGTCAGGTCACCCTCCCTAGTCCGGTAGCCTTGAGGCACCTGAGCCTTGCCTGAGTCAGCTTTGGATTGTAGACTGGGGTCTGCGGACTGAGTCTGCAGTCAGAGCCCTGGGTGTAGGTGATAAACAAAGACACATATGCTTGTAGCACTGTGAAGTGGATAAGGCTTTGTTTCTCAGAATGTAGTCCTTCCTGTGTTGGGCAGTAGAACCCTGATTGGTGGCTTAGAAAGGTTGACAGTCTGAGGGGGAAGTATCCCCTATGATAGGGAATGCTGGATGTCAACTGGGGAGTTCAGATTCAGAAAGTTTCAGAGACCATCACTTCAAAATCCCTTGATCTAAGGACTCAGAAATGTTGGGAGAGTCTGGGGTCAAGATCTTTCAATAGGAAGACCATGGGGTGGTACTGAAGCATATCTGTGTGACTCAGAAGACTGTCTTGCTAAGCTCAGACTGAAAAGATCCAAAGAGGACAAGAGAACTCTTTTCAGGACACACATAACAGAGAGAT
>JAPYYJ010001979.1:0-13448 GCA_028533885.1 Nasua narica | reverse complement strand
CTGACTACAGTCTTAAGCTTGAAATCTAATTTATCTGATATGAGAATTGCTACCCCAGCTTTCTTTTGAGGTCCATTGGCATGAAAGATGGTTCTCCATCCTTTCACTTTCAGTCTGGATGCATCTTTTGGTTCCAAGTGTGTCTCTTGTAGACAGCATATGGACGGGTCCTGTCGTTTTATCCATTCTGCAACCCTGTTTCGTTTTATGGGAGCATTTAGGCCAAGAATGGCTACTTTTAATAGTAGTGAGTCTTTCAATGCGTGAACATGCATATTTTATTTCCATTTACTTAGGTTTTCTTTTATTTCTCTCAGCAAGACTTTGTAGTTTTCAGAGGACAGGTCTTGCACATCATTTGTTAGAATAATTCCATATCATCTGAGAATAACTACAGTTTTTACTTCTTTTCCAACTTTTGTCTTTTATGTCTTTTACTTGCTTTATTGTACTAGTTAGGAATTCCAGTAAAATACTGGACAGAAGTATGAGTGGACCTCCTTTTTGTTCTCAATGTTAGAAAGAAAGTATCCAGCATTTCACCAATTAGTATGCTTTTAACTGTAGGTTTCTGGTTGATGTTTTTTTAATCAAATTGAAGTATTTATCAGACTTCTGGTATTGTAAGGATTTTTATCACAAATGAAAGCTGAAATGAGCATATGGTATCTAGATGATCATCTGGTTTTTCTCATTTATTTTGATTAATACAGTAAATTACATTGTTTGATATTTTTAATAGATTTGTTGGGATATTTTAACAGATCTGTTCACACAGCATAAACTCACCCTTTAAGTAAGTGTTCAGTTTAGTACTTTTAGTACATTGACAAAGTTGTGCAGCTCCAATTCCAGAACACTTTTATCACTTCAAAAAGAAACTCTGTACCCATTAACATTCACTCTCATGCTCTCCTTCCCCACCAGCCCTGGCAACTACTTATCTACATTATGTCATATTTTGTTTAGCCATTCATCAGTTGATGGGTATTTGTTTCTACTTTTAGCTATTATGAATAATGCTGCTATATTATATCTGTGAACAAGTTTTTGCATGGTCATAGTTTCAATTCTCTTGGCTATATACCTAGAAGTGGAATTGCTGGGTTATACAGTAACTCTAGATTTAATTTTTTTTTTTTTTACTGCTTCTATAAGCAGAAGATACTGAATTTTGTATCTTTATTTTCTATTTGTTCTTCCTAAATTCATAATTCTGAGGATTTAATAGTTGAACTCCTTGGGTTTTCTGGGTCTATATCGTATCACAAAGATATTGGTACTTTTTGTCTGTTCCTTTCTTTTCAGAAGTTATACTTCTTGTTTCTTTCTTTTTCTTTTTCTTTTTTTGAAAGATTAACTTATTAAAGGGGTGCTCAGTTAGCACCCTAACTCAGTTAGTTAAGGTTAAGTTAGTTAAGTGTCTGCCTTCAGACAGACTTAGTTAAGTGTCTGCCTTTGGCTCAGATCAGAATCTCAGGGTCCTGGCATTGAGCCCCACATTGGGCTCCCTGCTCTGTGGAGGGTCTGCTTATCCTTCTCCCTCTGCTCTCCCTCCACTCGTGTTCTCTCTCTCTCAAATAAATAAAATATGAAAAAAATAACTTATTAAGAATTCCTGCATCTATGTTTATGAGGGCTATTGGTCTGTAGTTTTCCTTGCTTGTAACTTATTTGTCAAATTTTTATACTGAGATTACCCTCACATCATAAGATGGGTTGGAAAGCATTCCCCCTGCCTTGTATTTCCAAGGTAATTTTTAAAAGATTGTATTATTTCTTCTTTAAATGTCTGATATAACATATCAGTGAAACCATCTGGGCATGAAGTCTTCTTTGTGAGGAGCTTTTGATTATAAATTCAATTTCTTAAATATGTATATTCTTATTTCCAACCTTCTGTGTTAGATTTCCTACATGGGGTTTTTGGGGTTCTTTTAAAGATTTTATTTATTTATTTGACAGAGCGAGAGATCACAAATAGGCAGAGAGGCAGGCAGAGAGAGGGGGGAAGCAGGCTCCCTGCTGAGCAGAGAGCCCGATGCGGGGCTCAATCCCAGGACCCTGAGATCATGACCTGAGCTGAAGGCAGAGGCTTAACCCACTGAGCCACCCAGGTGCCCCCTAAGTTGGGTTTTTAAAGGAATTTATGAATATCATCAAAGTTACTGAATGTATTGTAATAAAGTTGTTCATTATATCACCTTATTATCCATTTAATGTCTGTAGAATTTATGATTCTGCACTAATAATACTCCCCTTTCATTCTTGATATTGGTAATTTGCATTATTTTCTCTTTTCTGACCATTCTTTCTAAGTTTATGTCAATTTTATTAACTTTTTTCAAAAAAACAATTAATGGCTTTGCTGATTTTTCTCCATTTTTAATTTTATATGTAATCTTTTTTTTACTTTTAAATTGATTTTTTTGTATTTATCCTCCTTAAAGCTTAGGATGGAAATTTAACATTTATTTTTCTCCACTACTATAAGCATTTAAGGATATACTTTTTCTTTTAATGTTATCATTATATTCTATAAACTCTGACATATTGTTTCCATTATCATTCCATTTGAAATAAATTCCAATTTCTTTTGATGAGTATTCCTGGTGAACTTGAATAAGTTGTTGAGTGTGGTATCTGTAATATCACTTAGGTCAAGTTGGATCATAGTTGTTCATATATTTACTAATTTTTATTCTACTTAATACTGAGAGAGGAATGTTGAAATTTCCAACTATACTGTAGATTTGTCTGTTCCTCCCCTATAGTTCTCAATTTTTTCTTCCTTTACTAGGTACATACATCATTAGAATTTTTATGTCTTCTTGATGAATTGGCCATATTATCAATATGTAATATCCTGCTTTATCTGATAATGTTTCCTATGTCTGACATTAATATAGCCACACCAACTTTCTTATGCTTAGTGTTTACACATACATTTTTTCCATACTTTTACTATCAATTTTGTCTGAGTCTATTTAATGTGCATTTCTTATAAACATTATATAGTTGGGTCTTCTAAGATTGTCTTCAATATGAAAATCGCTGCCTTTTAAATTGAGTATTTAGTTTATTCACATTTAATGTAATTATTGATATAACTGAGTTTAGGTTATTTCAGTATTTCAGTATTTGTTTTCTATTTGTCTCATATGTTCTTTGTTTTTCTGGTCCTCTTTCCTGACCTATTTTTTGGTTGAGTATTTTATAATATACTTTCTTACATGTCTTGTACTAATTTTTTTGTTATGTTTAAATTTATTATTCCAGAAATTAAAATGCATCCTTATCTCAAACTACATTCAAATACTAACATACTGTCTTATAAACAATGTAAGAACTTTACAGCTATATAATTCCAAATGCACAAATCTTAGCCCAGTTGTCATAGTTCCATAGGTCACTCTCTTCAGTTTCTTAAATTCAATTTCCATTTTGTCTTAAGTTTGGACAATTTATACAGACTGGTTCTCAAGTTCACTAATCATATTTTCCACCCCAATCTCATGATAAACCCAACAAATAAGTTCTTTGTTTCTGATACTGTATTTTTCAGTTATACCATTTCCATTTGGTTACTTCTTTTTATAGTTATCATAATTATTTTATAATCCTTCTCCACTAATTCCAACATCCAGGTCATCTGTGGGGATAAGCTTCCATTGGTTTATTTTATTCTGCTTCTTCAGAGGACTCATAATTTTTTTTAATCTTTTAAGATTTATTTATTTATTTTAGAGAAAAAGGGGGTAGGGGGAGGGGCAGAGGGAGAGACAGAATCCTGAAGCAGACTCCCCGCTGAGTGGGGAGCCCAAAGCAGAGTCAGTCCCTCGACCCTGAGATCATGACCTGAGTGAAATCAAGACTTGCTACATAACTGACTCAGCCACCCAGGCACCCCAGAAGATTCATAATTTTTATTGTATGACAGATACTGCATGTAAAAGAACAGTAAATTATATTTAAAATGTATAATATTTCAGGGCAAATATAATATTTGCCCTAAGAAAATGGCAAACTCCCTCCCTCTAGGTTAGAACTCTGAGTCAGTCTAATCTCTAGGTGAGCTGGTTCTGGGCTTTGTTGTAATTTCAGATTTAGTTCACTATTGGCTAATATTCTGAGGTCTGGATCAAGAATTTCCCTTAAGCAAGGTCTAGGATCTGAGCCCTGATGAGAATCTGAAGACTTCTCTATGTCTTATAACCCAGTTGCCAATATTCTAATCATGGGAGATTTCTCTTTGTTTATAGACCAGCCATCATATTTCTGGGTTGCTTAGGTGTTCTCTTTGATTTTGATAAGTTTCCCCAGCTTTCCATGCCATGGCATATTTCTTCACCCTGTTGCCCAGGCACTAGTCTTCAATAGTATGCTGTCTTGCCCCTGAAGGTCCTGTATACCTTGTAGGAATAAGGTTTCTACAATACCTTAGAATTGGGAGGCTTCTTCTCATTTCTTTTCTTTATCCCAGCGTTCTCTTGCAACTGCTTTGCACTTGATAAAGGGCCACAATACCTCAGGGAGCTGTCTCTCAGTTCTCCTAGTCTACCTTCAGTCTTTCTTTGGCTATTGCCATGTACTTGGTGCAAATTTTACACACTGTGATGAATCACGCTCAGTTCTTTGCCATCCTCCAGGCCCTTGGTGTGGTCATTTGGTGAAGGCTTCTTGGGAAGAACTGGTAGTGGGTGCAAGACTCACCCTGTGACTAGGGCTTCTGAGGATTTTAATCTATCATACAGCTCACATGAGGCTATTAGTGGCTCATTAAAAGTTTGCCTGGTTTCTCTTTATATTCTTCTATAGCATTTTTACTCCTCTTCCAGTGTTCTGTCAGAAATAAATCAATCAAGAGTTTTTTCTGTCCTAAAAGTCTTTCTGGAACTTAGTTCATTTAGGTTTTTCTAGCATACTCAGCTTTTTGGATGTTTTTTAAATTTATGATTTTTTAGTTCATCCAACTCATTCTCCTTGTTGGGAGTAGGAGCAAAAATCTCTTCATCTTAATTGGGAGTAGAAATCTCTTCTGTAATTCCTTCAATAATTCCTTCTTGTTTACTTCCCATTTTATATTTGTCTTCCTCCTCCTATGATTTTATTTGAGGGGTACATTAAGCCTAATTAAAGACTCTCAGAAATCCCATCTGTCCTATCCCTTCTATTAAATAGATGTTCATTGAGATTTTTTTTAAAGCCTCAGGAACTATCTTCAAAAAAACAAACAAACAAAAAACCAAAACATGATATATACATTACACTGGGATTGCAAAAATTCTACTGAAAATTGAATAGCAATATATCTGCTATGTAATCTGGAATGCAGAATTTAGAATTTTGCAGATTGGAGACAAGTATCTGGGGTAATGGGTCATAATATATACAAATATCCATAATATATACAATATATCCATAATATATCAAGGACTTAATAGAATCCAGTCATCTATATTCAGAGAGACAGATTTTGTTTCTTTGTTGTTATACTTTATCCCAGAAAGGATTTAAGGCACAGTAAGGTATCTTATTCTCATTTTACAGATGAGGGCTCTGAGATGCTAAAAGGCAGAGTGATCACACTAACAGGTACACAGAGTGAGGGGTAAAACCCAGGCTCCAACTGCCTGGCACTGCAGTCATTCCAATATTTATTCATTTCAAAACTAATCAAATGTACCATAATATCCAAGGGTGATATATTTTTTAAAATTTCTATGCAAAAGTAATTTCAAAATTACAGGATAGTTCAAGGAACATCTATATGTCCGTTACCCAGGTTCACCTATTGATAATATTTTTCCCCGTTACTTTTTAATTTGCCAACTGTCCATCCATCCATATATTTTTTCTGGACCATCAAGAAGATATTGTATATATTACAGCCCTCTATTCCTATGTATGTACGTCAGTGTGTATTTTTTAAGAGTGAGGATATTTCTCTATATACTACAGTACAGTCATTACAAACAAATTTAAGAATGATACAACACTTTTTACTATCTATATTCCAATTTTGTAAATTGACTTAATAATGCATTTATAGCATTTTCCCCCTCCCACATAGGATCCAGTATAGGATCAAGTATTGCATTTTGTTGTCAAGACTCTAGTATTATTTCATCTGGAGCACTTCCCTGAGTCTTTGCCTTTTATGACACTGACATTTTTGAAGAATATAGTCCCTTTTTTCTTTCTTCATAGAATGTTCCTCATTTTAGATTTGTCTGATGTTTCCCTATGATTAGATTCAGGTTATGCACTTCCAGATGGAATACTACAAAAGTGATGTTGTGTCTTTCTCATATTATCACATTCAGAGGCACATGATGTCCATCTGCCCCTCACCGGTCACATTAATTTTGATCACAAGGTCAAGTTGTTGCCTGGTTTCCCCATTATATATTTATTATTTTTCTCTGCAACTAATAAGAAATCTGTGAGGAGACATTTTAAGACCTGCTCTTCCTCATGAATGAATTTTTATAACAGTATTTTCACTATTGTTATAAAAAGTGACCTCCACATAGTAAAAGAAACCTAGGTTTCACTTATTACACTTCAATAAGTTCCATGCCAGTTTTAACATCTGTTTTCATTACAGTAGTCCATGCACACTGGGTGTTTATTAAAAACTGTTCATTAACTACTGTCTGGGTAGGATATAGGCAATCTGATTTTTAAATCCAACTGTTATCAATGCCTTAATTTTGGTTTAATTAAAAAGACTCTCTAACTTAAGCTACAGAAGGTTTAGAAATTAAACTAAATGATATAATTAAAAGAATGTTCTATAAAAAAGAGAAAAGAAAAGAAATTTTTAAAAGAATCTATATTCAAATTGTATATGGACTCTGGTTACAATAATATATATATTCCATCCTTTTTAAAGCACTGTGATTTTGAGGTGAGCTTTAATTCAAGGCCTTAACTTGGACTGAACATAGCTAGCTTATATAAAATGTTTGAATGGCCAGGTGGCTTTAGTTTCTGAGTTTGTTAACAAGAAGACCAAATTAAAAGAAAAAGAAAAAGAAACTTTTTAGAAATAGTTTTTAAATTTAAAAAATGTGTGTGTTGTTGTTGTTTGGTTTTGGGTCTTGTTTTGTTTTAGTTTTAGTTTTTAAAGATGCCTTCTTTCTCATTTGCTACCACGGATCTCAACATTATGTAAGAACATGCTTCACAAACCTGAACAGGCATGCCATTAATTCAATAATTTTTTCATAGAAATCAGGAAACCAGAGGGGTAGACCAAAAGCTTACTCTCTTAAAAGAAATACAAACTTTGCTATAAGTCCTTTCTCTTTTGAGCCCAGCTTCTCATTTATAACATTGTCTTACTTGCAATACAATAAAATTCCAGCCTTTATGACAGAAGAGATGGGTTTTTTTGATCAATAGAATTCAGCAGCCAAAGCATTAGTGTTTTGGGTTTTTTTTTCTTTCTGGAAAGCATTTGTAGTCACAGGCTCAAAGGAGGAAGAAAGGGAGAGGGATTAACTCTCTGCAAGAAGGTCAAAAACATAATTTACAAGTGAGGCAAGAGGAGCAGCTGTATCTGTTGGCCCAATCAAGACTACCAGCTGGAGAATTTACCAGCAATATGAAAACCACGTCCACCAGATGTCAAGCAATGCAACTGGAGGCCAAACATCTTTGGGCTCAATGCAGGACTCTCCAGTCCCTTTAGTACCCATATTTCATGTTAAATAGTTAAGGTGTCTTCCAAAGGCCACCAGCAGGGTAACTAGAACATTTCCGCACAAGGGACTTAATAACATGATGGTTCCCCCGTCAGACTGGCTTCAACACTAAAGTCCACCTCATATACATTCTTTTGTTAAAAAGCAATTTTAGTTCAGAGCCAATATGTAAGGGGTGAGAGAAACTTAAATGGCTGCAAACCATTACTGTGGCTTCTCAGGCTTATTTTATATTTGGGAATGGTTTTGTCATTGGGAAGAAAAGAATGTTCTGAAAATACTTTTTTGAATAACCATTTTTCCACCCCATCTTTAAGCCTGTGCTGTTCAACAGTAGCCATTTCACCACATGTGGCTATCTAAATTAAAAATAAGTAATCTAAACTAATTTAAAATTCTATTCCTCATGCATACTAGTTATATTTCAGGTACTCAATAGCCATAGGTGACTAGTAGCTAACCTCCTGGACAACACAATATACACATAAAACATTTCAATCATCACAGAAAATTCTATTAGGCAATGTTACTCTAAACTCAAAAATCATCTTTATTTTTTTATTTTTTATTTTTTTAGAGAGAGAGAGAACAAATGGGAGGGGGTGGTGAGGAGCAGAGGGAGAGAGGAAGAGAATCTTAAGCAGGTTCCACGCTCAGCGGAGAGCCCCAATACAGGGCTTGAGCTCACAAACCTGAATTCATGACCTGAGCTGAAATCAAGAGTTGGATGCTAAAGGGACTGAGCCACCCAAGATCCTTCAAAAGTTACCTTTAAAACAAACAACTATAATTTCCTTCTGTATATACTACGAAACAAAGCAATCTCTGTGCATTCTCTTTTTTTTTTTTTAAAGATTTTATTTATTCATTTAACAGAGAGAGAACACAAGCAGGCAGAGAGGCAGGCAGAGGCAGAGAGAGAGGAGCAGGCTCCCCGCCGAGCAAGGAGCCCGATGCGGGACTCGATCCCAGGACACTGGGATCATGACCTGAGCCGAAGGCAGCTGCTCAACCAACTGAGCCACCCAGGCGTCCCTCTGTGCATTCTCTTATGAAATAAGTCTACTAGTACAATACAAATATTGTATTAGGTGAGGGTAAGACAAAGAGGAGGAGAACTCAGTAATATTGTTATGACTATAAACCAATCTTTGTCTGATGAAATACTCTTGTATGCTGTACTCACAAAAGCCTTGTGATGCTACTGGCTTGCTGGATAATATACAGAGGCCAGACTGGGTGGGTTAGTTAAATGACAAATAAATAAGCAATAAACTGACATGTATCTTTAATTTGTTACATGTATCCCTAATTTGTTAATGATTCAATCTATATCAGACATTGATATCAGAAGTTTCCTTCCTTATATCTCCAAATGTGCAATACAAATTATATCCTTTAAAAAAGAGGCTGCCCAGCTTCATAGCTTGCAATGAAGGTACTTTTATACCAAGTAAACATCATATGCCATCGCTGTTTCTAAAAATTTTATGAAGAAGAACACCAGGCCAGTATAAATACTAAAATCCATAAATTACATTTCTCATATAGACTCACCCATCGTGGATGCAGGGAAACCAAGCAATGCGTGAATAGCTGTGTATGTCTGTGTGATTGTTGTGACTCACTGAGGGATGCATGCCACAGGCACGTGTCACACAGGGCACAGACCTTTGACTCTGCTCACAAGAACACTGAGCCAGGGCATGCCAGGACACACCAGAGCACTAGACAAGTCATATGTGCAAGCACCTCGGCCACCTCCACCCTTGCACATGCAGGATGCTGACTAGGCACTCAGCTTTCTTCACCTCGGTTTCCTTGATCTATTCCAACACTCCCTGCAAAATCACTCAGCTCTGTTAGCCCATCAACTCTACTCCCATTTTCTCTTCCCAATCCTCAGTTTCTTCTTTTCCAGTTATTTACAGTAGATGAGGAAGAAGATGAAAATAAAGGGTTTGGTGGTGGTATTTCCTAATCTCCCCTGCTCTGTCATCAAAAGCTAAAAAGATCTGCTGTTTTTCTTTGGGATCATCAACTGTATTTAATCAGATTCTCATAAAGATCACAGAGCTACTGCGCAACAGAGGCTGAAAAAAATACATTTTTATCAACTGAACTGGTTAGAGGTTCATGCAACAGCTGCAAGGTTTTCAGGTTATGCCCCAGTTTTCCCGCTTACCTTGGCTTTCCCATCCTGGGCTGACATATATCCAACACACATGCTCTCTGTCGTGTGGCTCCACAAAAATTCCACTGCCGTGGAAGAGAACACAAATAGGCACATTCAGATCACAGATGGAAAATAAATCTTTGCTTTTTAATAGAACAGTTAAAGATAGCTTTATATTTTAACACACTCAGTTCCCTACTTTCCATTTGGTCCTTCATAAATGTCAAGATGATTTAGTGCTCAAAACTGTGTAATGCCATTTACTGTGAAATGAAAAATGTATTTCTTTCTTGTCAAAACTTATGATTATTACATGTAAAATAAATGCTCTTCTGTTTGAAACTTGTAGCCTTAAATACACACATACACCACATAGTCATACATATAGTACACAATGATTTAACACATGTAATATTCCATAACACAGTTTCCGTAGTTTCCTTTAACACACACACACACACACACACACACACACACACACACACACGAGTCTTGGTTTCTAAATAACCATTCTCCATTAAAAAGGAACCAGGATTCCTGGGAGAATATTCATTCCAGGGCTGGGGCAGAGAAAATATAAAATGAATCTGGAACATCTTATTGCGCCAGAAAGTAAGGAAGTGCTCAAAAAATGATGACAATTTAACAAAATGACCCAGACATCAGCCTGAAGGGGTTCCCATTGGCCAAATCAGAGTCAAACTAAGTGCCAAAATTAATAATGATAGTAATGCATTTTCACCACTGAATAAAATAAGAAGCAATGAGTCCATACTAATGCAAATAAATAAATGAATAAAAATAAATGAGGGAGAAGAGAAAGCTCTTCCTTGTAGCAGAATGCCAACTAGAAAATATAGAAGAAATAAGAGTTAGAAAACTATCATGGTTCCTAAAACTAGTGGGTGACAATTTGGAGAAAGCTATTTACATAGTCTCAAAGTAGCTCTCCATAAAGTTCTTACTAAGTGTAACAAGGGGAATTATAAGTTAACTGTGGAGAAACCAATGAAGCCCCTTTTAATCAAATGATTGAAACTCACCTCATCAATTAAGGGAAAAATCAACACCATGTGCCTTCCAATAAGATACTGTGGTACACACCACTTCTGTGGTACTTCTGCCAAAACTGCAAAACCCAGACTGTATGAAGGAACACCACACAAATCTCACACAGGAACACTACTAAATACTGGTTTGAACTCTTCAAAAATGTCAAAGTCAAAACATACAAAGGAAAGTTGAGAAATTGTTTCCATTTAAAGGAGATATGACAATTAAATGCAATTTGTTATCCTACATTGATCTGGGTGGGGTGTCATAGGAACATTATTGAGACAATTGATGAAATTTAAGAAGAAACTTTGGATTAGATAATAATGCTGCATCAATATTAAATTTTATGATTTTGATAATGGTACTGTGATTATTTAGAGGAATGGCCTGTCCATAAGAAATATACACTGAAGTATTAGGAGTAAAGATAGCGGACATCCATCTTGACTGCAAGTAGTTCAGAAAAAAACATGTGCATGTTTCAGTGTATGTATGTATGTATGTATGTATGTATGTATGTATACCCATATTCAAGGTATGGGTGTGGGTGTAGAGGGAAGAGAGGAGTAGGAAGGAGTAAGGATGGAAAAACAAATGGAGAAAAATAAAAACAATGGGTGAATCTGGGTAAAGGAATAGTGGGTGTCCCTTGTACTGTTCTTGTAACTTTTCTGTGTTTGAAATTATATCTAAATAAAAAGTTACAAAAAGAAAAATCCACAAACATACAGAGATACACACAAAACTCTGTCTCCTTTAAGTAAATACTTTCAAAATTCTATGTTGTTTTTTTTTTTTTTAAACCAGAGAGGGAGACAGATCATAAGATTCTTAATCTCAGGAAACAAATTGAGGGTTCTGGAGTGGAGATGGGTAGGAGGGAGGGGTGGCTGGGTGATGGACATTGGGGAGGGAATGTGCTACAGTAAGTGCTATGAGTTGTGTAAGACTGATGAATCACAGACCTGTACCCCTGAAACAAATAATTCATTATATGTTAATAAAATTTTTTAAAAAATTCTACGGTTTTTTAAAAGGCATTTTTTAAGTTTTGACATACTTCTCCAACAAAAATTTCAAAACCCCCTGATAATAAAATTGCATTGCTCAACACCAAACTTCTGGGTCCCAGGCCATCCATCTGTTTATATCTCTGAGCTAATTAGGCCTGAAGACAAGTGTTTGAGTTGAGACACAACTGTGGGATCAGTGATCATAGATTCTCAAGGCTTTGCCAGACATGTGGGGAAGAAAGAAGCAGTAAGGGGCAAAACTGAGTTCCTCAGATACGTGGCTCATTCCCTCATCATTAATTAATTATCAAACCTGCCAACCTGCTCAACAGACGCTCCACTGAAGAGTTCAGGAAAACAGCGTCACGCAATGAAGCAAGTTCTCTTCAACAGATGTTTTTTCTTCCTCACACATCTGCTTTGAACTTCAAAAATCTTAAAGTCCAGAGCAAGGTCTGGGATATTCTAAATTGCCTAATACAGCAAAGGCATTCAAGTCTTACTGAATTTCCTTAGAGTAGTGACAAAGCAATTGTAATTAAATACAAAGTTAAGGCATTTCTGAAATTGTGACTTCTCCTTATGCCCCAAATGTTAAGGTGGCTCATGAATTAGCCATAGAAAGAAAAATACATGGAAGTAATAGTTGATCTAATTATGAAAGTAAAGGATAAAAACATTACACTTTATTTTTAAAGACATAATTGTGCTTATCTTGAATGCATTACTCGCTCTAAAAATGTAGCCTGCTTTAAGGAAATGTAATATATAAAAAATGTAGAATTATGAAACAAGATAAATTGGGTACAGTGACTGACTTCATTAAATAATTGGTTTTTTTTGGGGTTTTTAAAAATTTTTTATTAACATATAATGTATTATTTACCCTAGGGTACATGTCTGTGAATCATCAGGCTTACACATTTCACAGCATTCGCCATAGCACATACCCTACCCAATGTCCATAACCCTAATCTCCCCACCTCCCAGCAACCCTGTTTGTTTCGTGAGTTTAGGAGTCTCTTATGGTTTGTCTCCTTCCCCATCCCATCTTGTTTCATTTCTCTTCCCCACCCTCCCATAACCTCCCCACCTGCCTCTCAAATTCTTCATATCGGAGCGATCATGTGATAATTATCTTTCTCTAGACTGACTTATTTCGCTTAGCATAATACCCTCTAGTTCCATCCATGTCGTTGCAAATGGCAAGATTTCGTTTCTCTTCATGGCTGCATAGTATTTCATTGAATTTATATACCACATCTTCTTTATCCATTCATCTGTTGATGGACATCGAGGTTCTTTCCATAGTTTGGCTATTGTGGACATTGCTGCTATAAACATTCGGGTGCATGTGACCCTTCGGATAACTACATTTGTATCTTGAGGGTAAATACCCAGTAGTGTGATTGCTGGGTCATAGGGTAGCTTTATTTTCAACATTTTGAGGAACCTCCATACAGTTTTCCAGAGTGGCTGTACCAGCTTGCA
>JAPYYJ010001978.1:0-13448 GCA_028533885.1 Nasua narica | reverse complement strand
CCCCTAAAATAGATAAATGGTGATAGTGGATACTGGAGCCAAATACACTCTACTAATACATGGTAACCCTGGCATTTCCTGGGTTTTCTGGCCCTCTTAGCACCATCTATGGTTAAGGAAGTCAAATGATTATGGTCAGAAAGGTCCCTTTGCTGTAGCAGATTGGGCATTCTCCCCCATGAGAATATGAGGAAGTTTTTATTTCTCCAATACCAAAGAGCAAATTGGACACTCTACAAAGTCAAACTTTGCAAACCTCCATCAGTGAATCCTATCTCTAGGTTAGAGTAATCAAACCAGTGTGGAGGGGAAACACCAACTGAGAACCAGTAAGCTTGCCATCCCCAGGAAGAATGGTAACTGTTAAGCAATATAAATTACCTGACAGGCATAGGGAAAGAGGAGAAACCACCCAAGAACTGAACTGAGTAGGTATTGTACACCCTGCTCATAGTGCTTTCAACGGCCTGTTATGATTGGTAAAAAAGACAGATGGCTCATGATAGATGACCACAGACTACTGAGAACTGAACAAGGCTATTCCCCTCATCCATGTGGCTATGCCCAAAACTGCCACCATCTGCCATGGTCCTAGGAATGTGCCATGATATACTGGACTTAGCAAATGCTTTTCTCAGTATATCCCTGGTTACTAAGTCACAAAATCAATTTGCCTTCATGTGGGAGGGACAACAATGGATTTTTCAAGTGCTGCCTCAAGGTACACACAGCTCCACAATATGTCATGGGATGGTAGCCCAAAATCTGTTCTTGATGTCCCATTACATTGATGATTTAACATTGATGTATGTAGACTTTCCTCAGCTCTGGGACATTCTGAAGACTTTGCTTGAATATCTACAAAGGAAAGGAAGATTGGTGAACCTGCAGAAAATTCAAGGCCCTGTACCGCCATAAAGTTTCTGAGAGTTGTATGGTCAGGTAAGACATATGTAGACCCAAAAGTTGTCAATAAGGAATAGGCTTATCCTTAAGAATATGAAAAAGTTGCAAGCTTTTGTAGAAATTTTGGGATTTGTTTTGATTTTTATTCTCCACCAGGTACAATGCCTCCATTCCCAATACCGCCTGGCAAAGTAAGGGCACACACATGTGACAGGGGGTCAGAGGCAAGTTTCCTTTGAAAAGGCAAAAATACTAGTGAAGTAGATTAAAGTTCTGGGCATCTCCCAAGCACGGCTACCATTTGAGTTAGAAATACCTGTGACTCCAAAAGGTATACGTCGGGCACTGTGGCAGACAACAGAGGGAGAGAATACTCCTAAGATTTTGGTCTCAGCTTTGGAAGGAGGCAGAAAACCCATATACCCACATAGAGCAATGGTTCCTAGCAATGCACACCATATTCCTTCAGGAAGAACCTGTCACAAAGAAACAACATATGATATTAAGAACTTCCCTTCCTTATCAAGTGGTGGGTTAAGAAAGACCCACTTCACCATGGCTCAAACTCCCACTTTGACCAAGTGGCATACCTATTTGCAACATAGGAGCAGCATCCTGTCTGCCAGCCCACTGTCTCTAGAAATGCAAGTACTACTAGGCTTTAATAGAATATGTAGATTCTCTAAATGCTCCTGCTCCTATTCCTGTCGTGGCCCCTGCAACCTGTAGAAGGGGAACCAGGGAGATTCCTGCTGATGCCTGGTATGCAGATGGGTCTGTTGGAGCAATCCATCCATATGGAATATAGTTGCTATTCAGCCCAACACTAGCACAATCTAGGAACAAACCACAGCAGCCAGTGGGCTAAACTCAGAGCTGTTTGGCTGGTGACCATTCATAAGCCCTGGTCATTAACCCTTTGCACTGATGGAGTATCCTGAAGGGATCAACCCCATGGCTTGACAATGGGAAACCAAGGGACAGATTATTATGAATAAGCCCCTGTGGGGTCAGGAATGTGAAAAGAGATCTGGGTTTACCTGCAGCAGTCTTCACTGTTTTCCACATTCCAGCTCATACCATACTGGGGAAGCTAATGCCCTAACTCAGGTACAAGCCCTAGCAACTTCAGTAGACATAGCAGAATTGGTGCACAGGAAGAGAGGCCACTGTAGTGCCTATGTAGGTTGGTATATTACCAAGGATGCCAGATTGCCCTTGAAATACAGTGATTTGGTTCATGAAGTAACAGTATGTCTAAAATACTAAAGGAGCCTAGGGCCATCCACCAAATTCTCACCTAGTAAGGGACTGGCAAATTGCTTATATTGGCCCCCTCCCTGCAGGTGAGTTTTCTGAATATGCCTTGGTTTATGTGGACACTGCATCTGGCCCAAGTTTTCTCCTGGCACTGTGCAAACCAGCCGGCCATCATTAGGCTATTAGAGAAGCTGAGTATAATGTACAGATTTCCTTGTTGAATAGACAGTGATCAGAAGTCACATTTTACTTGTTATGATATGCAAGACCAGGCAAAAGAAAATGCCACAGAATGGAGGGTTATAGGTATTCCTTTTCTGTCAATCAAACTACACAGACAGTCTATGAAACTGCTGACTGGGTCCTAAAAAGACCATCATCAGAGACATGGTGACCCTCAGATTTGGGATTGGTTTATAGCTTACCTCAGGTTATGGACATTTGAGCACTCACATACCCCTAGGTTGAGAACCAACAACAAGAAACCACTTGAAACAGAAGCAACCCGGTTATACCAGGGATTTGGGATGGACACCATTGGAACTGTGTAGTCATTCTGTTGCAATAAAAGATAACAATTGTTTGACACTGACTGGTTGGGCCACCCAAGTATTTATGGGGTATCCCTGAACGGGGCCCAATGTCTATGTGGCACATAACTTTAGCCATGGCTTCCCCTGGGTGGTTGGGTCACTGTGCCCTGAATAGTCCTTGGGCACAGGGGAAAATCTATTGCATGGTAACAGAAAATGCCAACCTCCATCTCCTCAAGGCCAGATGGGTATGTTCCTTTTTCCACTATTGCAATTTTGTTCCTCTGTTCCTTCCATTGGCCTGAAGGATGTTACAGAACATATAGAAGCCTTTACTAAATTCACTCAGCAAGCACTAAGTAACAGCTGACTAGGCCTATCCATACTAAACACTGAAAAGTCTCTAACGAGAAAAGCTATCTTCCAAAATAATGTGGCCTTCCTTGGATATTATCACTACCTTGCAAGGAGGCACCTGCGCTATTATCCAAGCAGAATGTTGTGTCAATACCTGATGAGTCTGTTAATCTATCATTTGTATTAACATGAGGACATAACTGAATGCCTTGAGTAATCTGAACCCTAGCCTAGGGGACTTAATAAATTGGTGATTTGAATAATGGGACTCTTAGTGTAAAAAACTGTTACTTATTTTGGGAGCCATTATTTTAATCTACCTTTCCGCTTGCAGGTACCTATATTGTTGCTATAGCATCGGCCTCCAGTGCAGCCAGATAGCCACCAAGCAAGCCATCTCCATGCTAATAGACCCCCCTCGCTGACCACTCAGGGCACACTGTGTAAGAGGACAAATATGAAGGGAGCAAAAACAAGAGAGATGGAATTTGGAGGAGGTTTTGGAGAGAATGTGACTGCCACATGACTGGCAAGCTGCGTGCAGGCACGGAGTCTCCTTATCCCCTCCCCTTACCTTGGATGTACATTCCACCTACTATTCCCATATTAGCTGCCATTTCAAGGACGTAGCCCTGAGACAGTAATATATACTGACACCATCCGGATAATATACAACACTAAACCCTGCTAAGGCATCTATATAAACTCCTAAAATTTAGGGAGGCAGTGTGGCTCTCTACTCATCTTGTGGCTGCCCAAGACAAATTTCATATTTAAGTCCTCTCACTTATTAAAAAGCTGCCACCAACCAACGTGCAGTGGTCTGCCACGTTCTTTGCTCCCTCTTGCCCTCTCAGTATGGGGGCCAATTTCAAATCCTCCCCACCTGCCCTGGGTACTCAAGGTTGCAAACCAACAACCCTCCAAATATATATGGCTATTTCTGCTTAGGGGAAGCCAGGTCAACATTGGAACTGAATTAAAAGTGAGTCTGGGAAATGTAGTCTTTAGCTTTATAACCTCTACCATGAAGAAGTACAAGATACAATAAAGGTAGAATAGAGATGAATAACCCACTCTACAATATCTGGCTGTTCAGTCTATTACAATAATTTATAATAAGTGCTTACTTTTACAATCTGAATCTAACCTATGTTTCCAGGCTTTTATCTGCACTTTTCCCTTTATGAGACCTATATTCTAGTGAAACTGCCTTTTAACTACTCTGCACATATTCACTCAGAGTCCTCCAGACTACCTATTTCCTATCTTTGTGATTTTGTTCTTGGTTTTATGTTTTTCTATTATTTCCTTCCACTTAGACTCTACTAACCAACTTAAAAATACTTACTTTAAGACAACAGGTTAAAACATCATCCATGGTTTATTTAATTATCCTAACAGAAAATATTATATTACCTCAAGTTGTATAGATTGTTTATACCTCTATTAATGTAATTTACCATCTATGCATTTCTCATGCAGATCTTATCCTTATTAGAGAGTACATTTCTTAAAAAGCATCTATGAATGTGTATTGAATACATTTATAAAAATTATTAGCAACTGGTTATCTTGAGGATGCATTAACTTTATTTGCTTTATTAAGTGAACACATTTGTAAAAGTTCAACATATATAAAGTTAAACAGCTTAGGGGTGCCTGGGTGGCTCACTTGGTTAAGCCACTGCCTTCTGCTCAGGTCATGATCCCAGGGTCCTGGGATCGAGTCCCATATCAGTCTCCTTGCTCAGCAGGGAGCCTGCTTCTCCCTCTGCCTATTTTGCCTCCCGCTCCCCCTGGTGTGCTCTCTCTCTGACAAATAAATAAAATCTTAAAAAAAAAGTTAAACAGCTCATGACATATGCAAATGAATATTTTTTAATATTCAAAATACTTTGAGCTGAGCTTTTGAAACAACAGGAGCTACCTATTATCTAGACCATCACCATCACAACTAAATCAATAATCTTGAAAGCTATTAATGAAAGAAATAATTTTTAATGTTTGATAAAATTACTTAAAACATTAAGAATAATAATTCTCAAATATCTGCATACTACCAACCAGTCATCATGGATTCTTCAATGTGGAATTTAAGAATAAATTTCTGCTAACTTATTCTTCTGGTCACAACATATATGACTCTTATGTGGTATATCAAAGTAGGATACATTCCTATATTTATATTCCTAAAGAATTACATGTTACACTCATATCTAATGTGGAAATTTTAAAAGGTCAACCACATGAGAATAAAATAGAGTCTATTTCTTCAGTGATTACCATAGCAAGGGAGTCTGCTACCATTACCAAGTTTGGCAAAGGTGCAAAGGCAGGCAAGGAGTGGGAAAGCTCTATAGGGAAAAAACTGGAAGCCTCTGGCTATGTTCTGATTGGATGTTGCTGACATGGGAGAAAACCCACACCTAACTTTCTGGGGGTTTTTTGTTTTTCTGAGTTGAAAATGTGGGCAAAAATATAAAATCTGACAGCTGTTGATCAAGTCCTGATCGCTCTGAACACATCATGTCAGAGGCTATAATTTGTCTTCCTGGGCTTCTGGGTCAAAATTCTATTGTCACATATTGTCTGGCTATTGTTTATTTGTATATTCTGTCTCTCACTGTCCTAATTACATGCTCTAATATCTGGTCATCTTTCTTCCTGTCTTATCTCTCCCTTTCAACATTCATTTCCTTCTTTCAGCCAACGAATATTTATAGAGCATGTGTTAGGCAGTGGCTATTTAATGATAGCCCTCACTTCATAGAGCTTATAGTTCACACGAATAGTGTGCAATTTTTTTGTTTTTTTTGTTTTTTGTTTTTTTTTTAGCCAGCCAGATGTATGGGGAGGACATGAGTGTTAGTAGTATAAACTCAGATTTGACCTCATAACTGGAGGCTGAAGATGCAACACATTTAGCCAAGTGAAAGGCACTGGCCCAGTGGGAAGCTTGAACAGAGAGTGGCCTATTTGAAAGTCTGCAATTAGAAAACTACTTTGTTCCCCGGAGTCAATGTTAGATCACTAGTATGGATAGACTGTGGTGGCTTAAAATGAGGGTGTTGAGTTAAGTAGGGCCAGGTCATATTTGTAGAGAATTTAAAGAAGTAATTATTTAAAACTAAAGCAAATCTTTAAAAAGGGCTCACATTCAGATTCCGCCTAGGTTAATGGCATTCCCCTACAGTAAGGAATTATAGTAATGGTAAATTGTGCAGGTTTCATACCCTCTCCCATACTTAAATGGCAGAGTCATTTTCAGATAAAGTTAAAAATGTGGACCAGAAATGTAAGAATTGAGCAAAAATATATTTTTTCCACAGGTAATGCCAAATATATGTCTGTGGAACCCTCCTGGAATTCTAACACTGGATAATTCTTTTCTTAATTTAACCCATATTTCACCAAAATACTAGTGCCCTCTATCATAGGCAACCCTTGGAACTGCTAAAGCCCAGAAGGGTAAGCAAATGCTCCATTATTAAATAAAGTAGACTTACACTTTTTCATGAGCAGGATGGTGGGAATTAGGCTTATATAGAGCTAGAATCATGTGGTAAGAAGTCTTGAGGATTCAACAGCTATATTTACATTCTGTCAACTAGTCAGACCACTTTAATTCTGGAAGTGTGCCTTTTACAGCCTGATTTTAGGGGCGCCTGGGTGGTTCAGTGGGTTAAAGCCTCTGCCTTCAGCTCAGGTCATGATCTCAGGGTCCTGGGATTGAGCCCCACATCGGGTTCTCTGCTCAGCAAGGAGCCTGCTTCCCCCTCTCTCTCTGCCTACTTGTTATCTCTCTGTCAAATAAATAAATAAAACCTTTAAAAAAATTTTACAGCCTGATTTTAACCATGAATGTAGTACTTCAGGTTGTGGATAGAATACTTTAAAAAAAAATTAATGAAAAACTCACAGATAGGAAACAGGAAAAAAAATGAGAAGACAGAAAAAACAAAATAACCAAAGTCACTATAACCACTAATGAAATAACAGGCAACTTCTAACAAGAATTAGGTAGAAATATTTAAAAATTATGAAGCAGGAATTTCTGGTATATGGCACAGAAGTCTATGGGTCATATTTTCATGCTGTACTGTCAAAAGTTTTACTCTGAATGTATATAACTTTCATAACTAAAACTATATTGTGAAAAGAGAAAAATATCGTGCTTGAAAAGTATTTAAATGATATATGCTAATTCCAAAAAGTATACACAGAATGACCTTTTTATGTTAAAATGGATATATATGTAAACATGTATAGATATAATATATTCATATGAATATATGTGAATATATATGCCTAAATAGATACAGATATGTGCTTAAGTGCATTCAAAAAGGTCCAGGAAAATGCACAACCAACTGGATCATGGTTACACATGGAGAATTAGAATGAGGGAACTGGTAATGAATAATTTTTAAATTTTTAAATCTCTATTATTTGGAAAATAGTTAACAATGATCTGTAATGTTCTATAATTAAAAATAAACAATTGTGTTAAAGAGCATATGAAGGAAAGGCATAATGTGATTAATTACATACAATTTCTGAGTAGAAAGAGAATATACAGTCTATTTGAACAGACATCAGTGATACATTATAATAAGGATTGGGACATAAAGAAGTAAGAGATGAAACCATGGTGAGATTAATTAAACTCTATTATTGTGTAGAATTTCAAGTGTGTTTGTTAATTTTCTAAAAGAAACTATTCTCTTAAGAAATTATGATAAATTTTTATCTTGTAAAGAGAAAACCTCTCCCTGTGATGTAATCATATTTATGCATTTGTTTCTGTTTTACTTTGTAAAACATTCTCTAAAACATTCATATATAAGACATGGTTGAAATAATTCACTGTTAGTGTTTGACCTTGAACATAAGAATAAAACCCAGGATATGCTATCTCTACTTGTACACAGTAGAAACAACTGATCATATTTTAGCTATTCTAAGGAAATAATGCCATGTAAATACCCTTTCTTTTTATAGCAGACTACTGTATATGGATTTTTTTTTTTGACATCTTACTATAAGCTCTGGTTGCTTTTGTAGTGAAAACTCAGCAATTCATCTGAAAGGTCATTCAGGACTAGGCACAATAATTTCAGCTGATCAAATCAATTATTTATACAATGAACTACAGTATGGTTCCCTCTAGAAATTACCTTATTATAGCTACTCACTCCCACTGAACTCTAAGAAAAGTGACATTTTGAAATACAAAGCTTATTCTCTTCAGTGAGCTTAATACGTATCGGCATCTCTCCGTGGCTCTTTTCTCTATTGAATAGCTGTCAGTCAGCAAGAGAGGGCCCATTCCCTAAGCACACTGCACAGTAGGTTTTCTTGACATGATGGAAAATTTTCCAGTTGGCAGAAATAAAGATTGAGGGAGGTAAAGCTTTGGACTCAGCATGAAAGGTAATAGAGCTATTAGCCAAATACCAAATTCAGAGATGCTGGTACTGCACAACCAGGCAGCTAGGAAGGAGTTTTAATGCCCCCTGGGGCACAAGTTTAGGAAAGTGTTTGGCAGATTAAAGCATGTAAATAGAGAGGGGAACATCTTTGAAATAGAACTTTTGGTATGGAAATTAGTGTCATTTTAAATTAACAATTATATTTAGTAGATAGAGAAGTTTTTGGACAAAGTGGACAAGATATTAGCATCCAGATAATGGTATAATTATGAAATGATCTCCAGCTACCATGCACTCCAGCTCTAATAAAATTATCATACCTATGACTGTTATGAGCCCTACATGTCACTATGTTCTCTGGTGTTGTATTTACTTATTATAACATGCTGACGTGCCTAAAATTGACACTATAATAATCAATAATGTTCAGGAGAATTTTATATCCATGTTCATTTAACTTTTTATGCTTAGGTGAAACTAAAGAGTACTCAAAGGACCTAAGTTTTTTAAATGATAATTTAAGAAAGAAATGTTTGGAGAATCACTGGAGCAATGCTATATTATGCTATAAGTAGGTATACCTCAGTTGAAGAAGGAATTTTAAATGTGCTAAATCACATGGCAAATTGGAGAGTATATTAGTGATAAATCACTGTGCAAAAAAGTTACCTCAAAACGTAATAGTTTAAAACAACAAACTTTTATTATCATACTATTTCTGTAGGCCAAGAATCTGGGCAGAGCTTACATGGGTCCTGTGGCTTAGAGTCTTTCACAAGGCTGGAATCAATGTGTTGGCTGGGACTATAGTCATCTCAAAGCTCAACCAAAGGAGGCTCAGCTTATAATATCTCACATGATTGCTAGTACAATTCAGATCCTTGTGAGCTGTCAAACTGTGGACCTCAATTTCTTGCTAGCTAGTGGCTGGGGGCCACCTTCATTTCCCTGGCACATGAGCCTTTACTTTGGCCAACTTACATGTCAGCTGGCTTCCCTCAGAATAAACTGGCAAGGAGGCATGAGAAGGCAGCCACTCATTCTCTTTGTAACCTAATATTAGAGTGACATTCCATCAGTTTTGCAGTATTTTATTTGTGAGAAGTAAGCCACTAGTTCCAGTCCACAGGCAAGGGCATGAGTATCAATTTCTGAGAATTATGGGACCATCATACAGCCTACCATAATGGTTTGGTTACCTCAGACTGATTTCTAGTGGAACTCTGAATTTAAGACAGAGAGAAATAGGGCACCTGGGTGGCTCGGTTGGTTAAGCAATTGCCTTCAGCTCAGGTCATGATCCTGGAGTCCCGGGATTGAATCCCATATCCAGCTCCCAGCTCTGCGGGGAGTCTGCTTCTCCCTCTGACCTTCTCCCTTCTCATGCTCTCGCTCTCTCTCAAATAAATAAATAAATTCTTAAAAAAAAAGACAGAGAAATATTTGTATATTATTAGATATGGGTAACTGGATTGAAAAATAACTATAACATAGACACCATTCACAATTCACTGTCAAACATATGCATCACATTAACTATGCATCTACTCTTACTGTTTACATATCAGACATCACTATTACTAGCCAAAGTAGTAGACAAACACATTATAGCCTAAAAACAATGGAAACAGAAGCAACACATGCTTATAAACTCAAAAATATATAATTCTTGGGGCCCGTGGGTGGCTCAGTTGGTTAAGGGTCTGAGTCTTAATTTCGGCTCAGGTCATGATCTCAGGGTCATGAGATCAAGCCCCACATCAGCCTCTGGGCCCAGCAGGGAGTCTGCTTGAGATTGTCTCTCTCTCTCTTTCTCCCCCTCTGCTCCTCCCCACTGTGTACATTTTCTACTTCTCTCTCTCTCTCTAAAATAAATAAAACTGAACAAATATATAATTCTTTAAGTTGATTTTATTTTTATTTAAGCTCTTTCAATAAAAGACTGGTAAAGAATCTTGACAAGTAAGAGTCTATAATATAGTGTGTTGAGGAAACCATTTTCTAAGGTTTAGTCAGCACCAATTAGCATTTCTGTATGTTATTTAATAAGTAATTAATATTTCTGGTGGTGAATTATTCATACCACTAGAAAATTAATAGAGATAAAGCTAACAGCTTGTTCTAATCACCATCATCTCTATCTGGTCTCTTGTTTCCATCCTTTCCCACATAAAATCCTACACAACGTGGCAGCTAGAATGATCCTATTAAAATTTATGTCAGTAATGTGTTTTGTTTTGTTTTGTTTTACCTTGGAGTGAGATAAGAAGCCATTGGTTAAATCCTCCAAAGGCTCATTTCACTGCAAGGAAAAACAAAAGTCATTGAAGTGATAATAGGAACCTGCAAAATCTTGTACCTGCTATTTCTCTAATATATTTTATCTTGTTGCACTTTTGGCATTCTGCTCCAGACACAGTGGCCTATTTAGCAGGGACGGACTCGTTCTGTAGATGCCATTTGACTAGAAGACCTACATAAAGTGACAGAGTAAGACATGCAACAACCTTAGAGGAAAAACATTCCAGGCAGAAGAAAGAGAAGTCTATAATCTTGAGTTAATACCACTAACTAATAGAGTAAACACAGCAGATTATGGAAAATTAGACAGTTACTGAAGAGAAAATTGTTTTCTAATTTTTGACAGCTGCACTGAGATATAATTGACATGCAACAAACTTTAATTTAAAGTATACAATTTGATAAGTTTTGACATATATATTTCACTTCCTTTCCATCCAGATATCCAAATATTTCAGCACAATTTGTTGAAAATGCTCTTTGTCCACCAATTAATTGTCTTAGAACTTCTGTTAAAAGTCAGTTACTTATGGTCTATTTCATGAATCTCTATTGTTTCATTAATCTTTTTTTTGTTCTGATGCCAATACCACTCTATGTTGATTTACCCTGCGCCCTGAAATCAGTTGTTAGCCTCTTATATTAGTTTCCTATCACTGTTGTAGTAACACATTACCCCAGACTTAGTCTCTTAAAATAACACAAATTTATTATCTTAAAGTTCCAGAAGTTAGAAGTCTGAAGTGAGTATCACTGGCTAAAAATCAAAGCATGAGCAGAGCTGCATTCCTCTCTGGAGGCATTAAGGGACTTAAAATCCTACACTTATAATCCTATTTATAATTCTTAACTTTTCCAACTGCTGTAGATCTCCATTGCCTTAATTAGTACAACTCTAGTGTTAATTTCTTGTGCTCCTTGAAATCTCAACTTTATCATTTCAACGTAAGTGAGTTTCTTGGCTTCACCTGGGTTCCTCCTCCAAGTGCTATAACCTGGTAACTTCATAGGCAGATTTCTAGGCCAATTCCAGCAATTCCTTCATTTGGTTTAACTTCAATCATTAACCATTGTCCTCTGTTGCCTATTACTGAATATTTGAAAAGAAAATTGCTTTATATTTTTTTATCCAGTATTTATTTGCTAAAGCAGAAAGATGAATCTAGTCGTTTTACTCCATCTTAGCTGGAAACAGGGAGTCTCTGTTTATGCCTTCTTCATGGATTGGCTATTTTTATCTAGTTCCTTTCTATGATCAACTAGAAGGAGCTATCAAAGTTATAATATTTATGATTTAAGATCTATTCTGTGATTTCAAGTTCCTCAAAGCCTAGCTATCCCAAATACATTGTCAATTTTCTAGCTGGTACTGACCATTTCTAGCCACCATTATCTGGAATCTTCATGTTTCTCTAACTTGATATTTTATTTGTTGTTGTTGTTGTCCTTTGCACACATAATTGTCTATGTTAAATAATGACAATCTACTTGTAGTTTGAACATCCTAGCCTATTTCAGGCTTTATCTTGTGCTCCTTCTTTCATTGCCAATATAAATATCTTCCCATAACCTTGATCTCCTAATTGCTTAATACAAATTTTCTTCGTTAAGAAACAAAGTCTATGGTCCCTTCCATTTGAACTGACAGTTGTCTCTTTTGTGTTCCCAGTCTTCTCTAAATTTTGTTAACACTGACAAACTTTTTTTTTCATCTGCTTAACTTGCTGTTAGATTATAAGTCACTTCATGAAAATGGTCATGCTTGTTCCATTTCTTTGTCCTCCAGAGCAAAGCAAAGTACCCAATACAAACTTAAGTTTCAAAACATGCTTTAAATAAAAAAAAAATATTGGGGTGCCTGGGTGGCTCAGTTGGTTTTGCATCTGCCTTCAGCTCAGGTTATGATACCAGGGTCCTGGGATCAAATCCTGTGTCTGCTGCTTCTCCCCCTCTCTTTGCCTCCTGCTCTGCCTACTTGATGTGTGTTCTCTCTCCCTCCCTCTCTCTCTCTCTGTCAAATAAATAAATAAAATCTTAAAAAATAAAAAAAGTTAAAAAGTTATTAAATGACTGAATGAGCAAATAATTGAATATGTTCATTCCCAATGACATACTTAGTAAAGTGCAATAATCCTTGTCAATACATTCTTATATTAAAGTGACAAATACGAGTTATAATGAAAAAATATAAGTAGGTAATTTCTCAATAGGCTATAATTGGGAAATTAATTGCGACAAATTATATGAAATTTATGATATGTATAGCTAAGTGGAAACTGACCCTTGCCCTATCTGAAAAGACAGTTTTTTAGTGAAAAAAATAATTACACATCTCTGAGTACAACATTTAAAAAATTACATACTTAAGACAAGAAAGTTTTGATAAAGAAATTTCTGCATAAATGATTTAAAAATATATATATTTTATCAATTCAAATCCTAAGATTGTGTCCTGCTCATTGTTTACTGGTAAAAATATATTTGTTAAATGTGTTAAATATGAAGGAAAAAGGGATCAGCTGAACTTATTTTTAGAAGCTTTTTATAAGCAGTATGTTTGCTAAACAAATATTTCTAGAGATAAAACTGTTTAATATATGCATAAAACCTTTTTCCAGTGAAAAATAGAATAAATTTCAGTGTGGGAAAATAAAAA
>JAPYYJ010001977.1:0-13450 GCA_028533885.1 Nasua narica | reverse complement strand
TTCCAAATGGAGAAGCATCTATATCAACTTCCAGTTGGCAGCGTCTATCAAGATTTCAAATGGTACATACTATTTGACCAGTGGGTTTATTCCTCAGCAATTGTCCAACAGGTAAACTCACACACGTGCAAAGTGCCATCTGTATGAAGACATTCACGGAGCGTTAGTCTGAACAGCAGAAGGTCTGGAAACCACATTAAGGTGCACCAATGGATTGCTGCATAGATAAATTATGGTATACTCATAAAATGGAATCTATGCAGCAATTTAAAATATTGGGTACAGAACAGCATGTGTTTATAATTCTACTATTTGTGGAAATTATATAAATACATATACAGCAAAAAATCCGGAAGGAGAGGTACTAAAATAACAACAATGATTATCTCCAACAGCTGGGATTATAGGATATTGGTTTTTGTTCTTTCCTAAGTCTCTGTATTTTTTTATGACGATTACACAATAGTTTTATAATAGAAAGAATAATCTACTTTCCTTTAAAATTATTTGACATCTTCACAAGCCTATAGACTGATGTGGACTCAGGTAAGAGTAGTTGCCTCTGGGGAAACTGGGTGGATGGATGGCAAATATATCAAAGGGGTAGGCACTTTTTAATTTTGCATCGTGTGCATGCTAAACTATTTGAAAATCCCTCTTTTTTTTTAATTTTATTTATCTATTTATTTGACTGGGAGCTTGCCCGGGCAGGGAGAGCAGCAGAGGGAGATGGAGAAAGAGACTCCCCGCTGAGTGGAGAGTCCGACGCAGGTCCATCACTGGGATCATGACCTGAGCCAAAGGCAGATGCTTAACCAATGGAGCCCCCTGGGGACCCTTGTTTTTTCTTTTTCTTTTTCTTTTTAAAGCACTGAGCTGGCTCCCAAGGAGAAAAGCCCTTCTTCCTAGAAAGGCTCAACGAGTCAAGACGGTTAGGTTCTTGCCAGGCACATTGCAGAGGAGGTTTAGACAAGCAGGTGAGCGGCCAGACCAGCTGACCCCAGTACCCCTTTCAACTCAGGTTTTTGATTCTTTCAATGAAGGGCAAGAGAGAAAGAATCCAGTGAGAATATAGGCTCACATTCATTCACTGATGGGTTGTTCAGCAAATGTTTTTCAGGGCCTCCTGTGGACCAGGAGCCGCGCTGGGCCCGGCAGTGGTGAGCAAGAAGCAGTGATGCCTGCTTCGGGAGGCACGCTTTATCCAAGATAGAGTTCAGGGACACAGACCCAATTGGAGGCCTTTTCAATGCCTTCCTCTTCCAGAAAACCCAAGAAAATCCTGGCCCACTTCATTCTACACATCATGGGCATCTGGTGAGTACTAGTCCCACCAAGCTCTTCACCCCCAGGTGCTTGTGGTGCCCTCCCCACGGAGGTGGTCTGAGTGTCGTTTCCTCCCAGCTTTCAGTATCGGCCTTAAGTCGGTTTCTCAAAGAGGCCATCCCTGACCTCACTCCCCTATAGTTTCCTTCCATAACACCCACTTTCTTTCCTTCATGGCGCTTACCACAACTGCCATTGTTTATTGATTCATTTGCTTATTGTCTATCTCCTCTATGAAACCTTCTCTGCCTTAATCATTATTACATCTGTAACACCCTTCACCTGTCAACAAATGGGTAGGAACTCAGTAAATATTGAATTACAAACCAATGTGGATTAGACCTTTCACATCAACCTTCTCTGGGGCACCGTCACCAACACTCCCAAAGCCAGGCTATCTCGCCTCACCCTCGACAACATTTAGCAGTCGCTCTTTTCCCCGTGGCTTTATCTTCACTGCTGAGCTTTCAGCAACCCCATCTCCAAAGGTCCCAGAAACACCCATTTGCCAACCTCACAGCACAGTAAATGTAGGTAAAAGTGCCCAGGCAGGAAGAGGGAGGTGGTTTTAAAAAAGTAATTGTGGGCGCCTGGGTGGCTTAGTCGGTTAAGTGTCTGCCTTAGGCTCAGGTCATGATCTCAGGGTCCTGGGATCGAGCCCCACATCAGGCTCCCTGCTCAGCGGGGAGCCTGCTTCTTCCTCTGCCCCTCCCACTGCCCCTCCCACTTACTCTCAAATAAATAAACAAAATCTTTAAAATAAATAAAAAATAAAAATAAATTTAAAATGTAATTGCAATAAAATGAGGAAGCAAAATGTCAAAAAGAAATGGAAATCACTGCTGTTCCTGACATACCCTTTGTTTAATGGATGACAAATTGTAGCAATAATTCTCAACATGTCATGGAAAGCTGTCCCAGAATGGGAATCTGGCATGGACAAAGTCACGGAAAGCAGCCCTCTTTTTTGTTCTCAAGTTTGTCACAACTATTTACACAGTGGTCGGCTTGAAGTGAAATTCTGTGGATAAAGTAGCCCTTTTAAACAAGGAGAGGAGCCCAGGACTTGTGCTCCACCCGTGTCCCGGGAATGACAGTGAAGAGAACGAGCATTTAAAGCTTTTCACCTCCAAGTTTCCTTCTGAGACAGTCAGCTTCGAGACACTATGAGCAGTCATAAAATGGAGGCCCATCCACGGAACAACAACTGGGACACAGAACATTCCAGATTACTTTGTCCTGTATATCCATGGCCCCTTCTCCACGGATCGTGCCAAAATGTAAAGAATGTCCTATTTCTCCACACGTCCTCCCTTCTCACCTTGTCCCCAGTATGGGCCCTCAAACGGCCAAGCAGGGAATCCTCAGAAGGCCGAGTGCAGTCGGTCTACACATTAATGGGGCTGGGGGACAAAGCTAAGGTTTTAGGCAGGGGAGTGGTGAGGATGGTTGTTTCTTTAGCCAACTTTTTAGGTGCTCTTGGGATGGAGTAGAAATCACTGTGCAGAGCCCATCTATGCCTCCTGACTCTCCTCTTGGCTCTCAGCACACTAGAGGATAATAACAACTTACAGTAACAATAATATATCTCAGGTTCACTAAGTGCATTGTTGTGTATTTGTTGGGCATTTCCTGATAACAGCACCCCAACAGTAATTTGGGAAAATCATCCCTTCACTACCGAGGGCAATACTGATAGGACTTGTCCTTCGGAATGACCTAAGCCTGGCAAAATGGATTCCATCTGCTCCATCAATTCTCAAAAGGAAAAACAAAATGATAAAAATGTTTGGAGTTTCATTATCAGCTAGCTCCTGATAATGCAGCTTGTCCCTTCTGAGCTTAGTTTCTAGTTGATTTTTTGATTCTCTGAGCTACCCCAAAGCCTCCAAATGAAATCCAGTGTTTATTTGTGTATTAGTTTCCTAGAGCTGCCATAACAAATACCACAAACTGGGTATCTTTAAGTGATAGAAATTATTCGCTCACAAACTGACAGTTACCAGAGGGGAGGTGGGGGGGAATGGGTGAAACAGGTGATGGTGATTAAGGAGGGCACATGTCATGATGAGCACCAGGTGTTGTATGGACGTGTTAAATCACTGAATTGTATGCCTGAAACTAATATTCCACTGTATGTTAGCTGACTGGAATTTAAGTAAAAACTTAAAAAAAAAAAATCATTCTCTCAACAGAGAATTCTGGAGCCTAGAAGTATGAACTTAAGATGTTAGCAGGATTTGTTCCTTCCAGAAGTTCTGAGGAAAAGTCTATTCCATGACTCTCTCCAACCTATTGCTGGATGCCAGCAATCCTTGGCATTCTTTGGCTTATGGAGGCATTATTCTAACCTCTGCCTCTGTCTTCCCAGAGAATAGAATAACACTCTTATGAGTGTGTTTCATTTCTTTCTGTTTCTTATGAGAAACACCAGCCATTGGATTAGGATCTGCCCTAAAGTAATAGAACCTCCTTTTTAACTTGACTACACACCAGAAACCCTATTTCCATATAGGGTCACACAGAAGTTACAGGTGGGCATAAATTTTCAATTCTATTTCTATTCTATTTCTACTCTATTTCTATTCTGTTATATCTATTATATTCTATTTCTATTCTATTATATTCTATTCTATATCTATTTCTATTCTATTCTATTCTCTATCTATTTCTATTCAACCCAATAGAGCATGCAACCAAAAAAACTGATCCAGTTAAGTTCCAAGCCAGTGTTAAGAATGGGTTCTAGGTATTATGTTTTAATCTTAACAATAACCCCTGAGGTGAGCACTTTTATCATCCTCACTTTAGCAGGGGCAACATGAAGACCCAGAGAATTTGTTCGACGTCAAATAGCCAATAAGAGGCAGAACTAAGATACGAGGCAAGGTCTTATCTGATACAAATATGCTCTCCTTGCCACCATATTATACTCTAGGCTTTGCCATACTTGAAAATGCACTGATGGCTTCCCAAACCTCCAACTACAAGCTAGGAAAGGAAAATGATCCACTTCCCAATTTGATGCTAGATCTCCAGATCTCCACATGGCTATTCTGCCCTCTCTGTACCTCAGTATGTGGGACAACCAAAGTCAGAGGCTCTGGAAGAGAATGAGGAAGAAAGCTGAGAGAATCAGAGAATGGCTGCCATCATTATCTGATCTGAAGTCCACATGCGTAGCAGCAGCAGGAAGAAACCTGCTGAGCTCTGTGTCAGATGGGCAGAGGGACAGGGATGGAAAGTAGGGTTTTGTACAAGGCAATTTCTTCTCTATGGGGCCCAGGCAAACAGTAAGGGGCTCAAGCGTAGAGGACCAGAACACCAAAACATGGTGGGAGAGCTTTAGCCTCAGCAAGACTCTTAGCTGAATAGGGACTCAGACCATGTAACGGCTCAGATGGGTCTCTGATCAATCCTCTGAGGCTTTAGGAATGAATCCAGATCTTTCCAAAAACCAGCAAAGGGCAGAGAAAGCCATATTCTTCAAAAATAATAGATCCAGGGTCTGCTGGATTTTGAACGTTAGTGACAAACGCTTATCCAACAAAGAGACCTCCCCCCAGCCACACAGCATCCCCCAGAAAGGCTTGTGGCCAAGATGCTTCCTAGGCAAAGGCAGGACCCAGAAGGGGATGCTGACATGGCACGAGTGATGAGTCAGAACATCCTAAGAGAAAAATAGAATCAATGTGCTTTGAACTTCATTCCCAGAGGAAAATCATATAGCTGGAGGGGTATTATTGGTACCTCTCTAAAACTAAAACAGCATCTGAAAATATTTCAGTCAGCATAGAGGGCTTTTTGTGATTATTCTTGTTCTTATAAGAGTACCACATATTCCTCCTAGAAATACTAGAAAGAGATAAGCAAAAAAGAAAATAAAAATTGCTCATCAGCCTACCATCTGGAGGTATGTCATAAACATCTGTATTTGTATCCTTCCAGATATTTTTAAAATATTCCCCCCAAAATAATGGTGTCTAATGTGCTTAGTTTTAGTCTGCTTCTTTAACTTAAAAATGTACCAAAACATCTTTCATCCCGTTGAACGTTATTCCACAACGTGACTTTTCATGGCTGTATAATAACTCATTGTACGCATGCCCCCATCAAACATTTTAAGTCATTCCAGATTGTTGCCGCAATAAGCAATGCTGCAGAATTTAACGTTGCTAAATCTTTGCATGTGATTTACTTCCTTAGACTAAAGGCCTAAAAAATGTAACTCGTGGGCCAAAGCTATATAACACTTGGGGTTCTTTGCCTACGTATTGCTAAGCCATCCGGCAGGAGGGTTATACCAACGTCCCCTCCCACCAGCAGCAGATGGGGGAGCCCATTTCATGCAACTTTGCCAACCTTGGAGTTTGTCATTTAAAAAAACCTTTGAAGTTACCGCTTATTCTATAAAAGCATCCGCATCCCTGAAAAGCAAGGTTTTTTCCTGCCCAGGAGGGCACGTGAGTCACTAGGAGGTTAGTCCACTTATTCTACAGCCATTATGGTTCTGTCCTTGTGGCTGACGCAGCTCCTGCGCCCAGGGACACCCTGGGAAAGAAAATCGTCAAGGAGGACCTGAAGCAAGAGGGAACACGTACAGATGCTCCTGTCTCGGCAGACACTGAAGAGGCCGGTGCTCCAGTCTCCCCCAGTCTGGACGATGGCCGTGATGGTGGTCCTGCCAGGGGCTCCCCGGCCAGGCTGCTTCACCACAGCCTGGGCTGGTGCATGGCTCCTGGAGAGTCAAAAACAGTGATTAACTTGAAAACAAAGGTGATGGTTCAGAAGGATAACCATTAAGACGGAGTAATAAAGAGGAGAAAGGGACCCAGTGATGCCAAGTGGCTCTTAATTTGTAGCCCACCCTCCTCACCATCGGCCCCCCCTCCCCTGACTTTGCCTTCTGTCTGTGAATGGCATGATTATTCCGGACCCCGTCATTCACCCCTAAGGTCCAGTCTACTTCCTTAGTGTTTTGTAATAGCTAAATCCACAAATTTGGAACCGAAAGGACTCAGTTCAAACGTCAGCACGTCACTTCTGGCAGCTTGACCTTGGCTGTCGCTGAACGTCTCCATTTCCGTTTGTTTGAATGTAAGATTAAAAAAGGTGCTCTCATGGGATTATTGTGTTGAATTAAGGACAGACAATTGGTTTGCTGTGTCTAGAGTGTGTGTAACAAGGTGCCCTGAGTGAGGCTGTACCCCGGGGGGTTTTGAGGTTTCGTTGAAGAGACTGATAAGGATGTGAGCATGGAAATGGGGACTAGGCTGTAGAAGTTGAACGCACGGTGATCATTTAAACAAACCACCAAGACTTCGGAAGATGTCTTTTTCTGTTTGTTTAAAGATTGATTTATTTATTTTGGTGGGGGAAGGGCAGAGGGAGAGGGAGAGAGAGAATCTCAAGCAGACTCCTCACTGAGGGTGGAACCTGACAGGGGCTGGATCCCAGGACGCTGAGATCGCTACCTGAGCGGAAACCCAGAGTCGGATGCTTAACCAACTGAGCCACCCAGGTGCCCCAGAAGATGTCCTCACGTCAAGTACTGATTATCCTGGGGGGCCCACCAAGTACAACTTTGGGTTAGTTTTCCCTGAAGGGAAGAGATATTCCACGTTACCATTCTGAAGTAGAAAATATGGGCCGAGGGGATAGGCTTCAAAAGTGAAGTGGAAAAACTCCCTTCTCTTTCTGGGCCCAAAAGCTGGTTTGGCCTAAGCTCCTAGCATGGGGATCCCTGGGGTGAGTCCCACAGTGAAGGTAAGCCATGCCTAGCCTTCTGGAAGGGGTAGATCAAGGGGATGGGCGAGAACACTCCAGAATGAGTATGAGCCTGTACTTGGTGGAAATTATTCTACTTTCTGCTTCCCTTTTGGCAAGCCTCAGTAACAGTTTGTACCTGTCTCTGGTGTGCTGTGAAGAATTAAAAGAGCCTGCCTCACATGTGAGACAAAACAAACGAGAGACAGCAGCATTTCTTCCTGCAACAGCTGCTGTTACAGGCCTAGTCACCGAGGCTCAGCACCTGTGACACATGGCCTGGAGGGCAGAGAGGAACATTCCTGAGCAACACCCGAGGGGCATCTTGGAAACAACAGAGGGCCCTTTGAGAACCTCTAAATCAGGGCAATAAATCCAGTGGGGGTGCACTGTTCTTGTTATTAAGATCCACGTCTCTTTTTCATTCTACTAACACTGCCACATCCATGCCCTCTCGAACCCGATGTGCCTTTAATAAACACATTAGCTTGTTAACAAATGCCCAAGCCGCACCCGAAGCCCAAGAGCGCAGGTCTCCAGACAAGAGGCACAGAAATTGAGATTCCTAACAAGGTTGCCGGTGATATACCTGAGCCGTCATCCTGACACCAGCCAGCTTGAACCCTGGCACAGGTGGATATGGGGGCCACAAATGACCACACCAGCCTCTGAGCCTCCCATGGGGAGGTGGGGATGTCAATGTGAGAAAGATGGCAAAGAACACAGAGTAGTTGGGAGGCTGGTTGGGAAGAGGAGGGATGGAAGATAGCCGGTCTTCAGTGCCAAGGAGACATGAGCTGGAAGAGAGGTTAAGGTCGGGAGCTACCTGTCTAGAAGTACAAAGTGGAGCTATAAATAACCCAACCCCTTCATCCCATTTAGAGACAATGCTTCCAGGCTAACGAGCTTTTCAAGAGCCTGCAACACTATTTGAGACCTGGAAAAAAGTACAGGCTCCAAAATATAAAAACTGCAAAACAGACTGCAAAATTAGTTAATGCTCAACTAAACACCAAAGTCTAGAATTATGCCGATCTCATTAACTGTCAAATTCACGAATATTTTATTACATTTAAAAACAATTTAGAATTCTCATTTTGTAAAAAAAATCCCAGGTATGAATGATTGCTGAGAAACAAGAGCCCATTATAAAATGAACTAATCGCAGAGAGCCAAATAATTTCCAAAGCAAAATTATAAAAACCCTTTCCCTTATAGTACAGCAGGGAAAGTATGGATATAATGTATGATATGAGTACGCTTTAATACGTTTGTTACAGCGTGGGTTGGGGCCCATGGTATGGACTGAATTGTGTTCCCCCAAAGTCATATATTGAAGCCCCAGCCCCCAGTGTGACTGCATTTGGAGACAGGGCTTTTAGGAGGTGATTACGGTTAAGTGAGGATTAGGGGTGGGGGCCTGGGCTGATAAAATTTCCATATAAAAAGGCCACGTAAGCACCCAGTGAGAAGGCTGCAAGCCAGGTGGAGAGCCCTTACCACAACCTGACCACGCAGGCACCCTACCCTGATCCTGCACTTCCAGCCTCCAGAACAGTGAGAAAATAAATTCCGGTTCACGAGGCCACCCAGTCTATAACCTTGCGTTATGGAAGCTCAGAGCAAACGAAGCCAGCTATGAAGATTTCAAATTGATGAAGAAACCACTCTTATGCCTCTTATTTCCTCCGCTCCTTGGGGCCAGCGGGCACAAGCTGCTCCCCTGCCGCCCCCACCCCCGTAACCCCAGCACAGGACCCGGCACCTGGCAGGCCTATGGTTACTCTGTGAACTGGACCAAACTGAATGTCCATATCTCTTCTGTTATCTTTGAGTCCTCCTCAAATCTAGCTATAAATTATGTGGTCGTAACTGTGTTTCCTTCTCTAGCAAAGGTACGCTTCTCAGGTATGGAGAGAGGAAATAAAAGCGGGGAGGAGCCTCAAAACTTCGTGCATCCCTCCACACTGTCCAGGGCATTTACCACTCAATGGGATGCTCACAACTTGGGGTTTCCGCCTTACACTAAGACCTTCCGGTTATCTCTGTTTTAGTAGAGGAATTTCTTAAGGCTGAGCCCCTGGATTAGATAGATTTTCCCCTGAGATGAACCATTTACAGTTTGCAGCCCTACAGCAGAATTTTCTGCTTCTAGCTCAGCCTTTTATGATGGCGAGGAAGCCTGTCCTCTATCCCAACTCAAATAGCAAAGAAAACAGCTTCTCCTTGCTGGGGGGGGAAAAAGTTTTTAGTGTTTGCCCAATTTTGAACTCAGCAAGCATATTACTGATTATCTTAATACCCTGAATCTTTGGTGATTTTTATATTCAAAGGTTTGAATTGACATGCATTGGCTACAAAATTTCGGCTCGATATTATAGCTTGTGTGTCGTAATGAAAATACGAAGCACCGCTACCCTTCTATGTGCCAAGTGCTTCGCAGTTCCTTTAAAACCTGGATAATTCGGGGCGCTTGGGTGGCTCAGTGGGTTAAAGCCTCTGCCTTTGGCTCAGGTCATGAACTGAAGGTTCTGGGAACAAGCCCTGCATCGGGCTCTCTGCTCAGCGGGGAGCCTGCTTCCCTCTCTGCCTGCCTCTCTGCCTACTTGTGATCTCTCTCTCTCTCTCTGTCAAATAAAGAAATAAAATCTCAAAAAAAAAAAAAAAACGGATAATTCATCAGGGGCTGCTCCGGGTATCAGACCAAAGCACCTGCTGTAGCTGTTATCTCTGTGGATACCCCGGGGAATCTTCTCCTACCATTAAGAACAGGAAGGAGTTTGGAAACCATGAATGAAGCAGAAGGTTGCAGAGCTTTACTGCATTAGAGCAGCAGTCCATTTGCCATCAAACTCAGCAAGTTTTCACTGGGTGGAGGATAGATTTTAGGTCCAGGCACACTAAAATTCAAATGTGACCCGGCTGCCTTCTACTTGTCTGACCTTGAGAAACACAACCCGTCACTGCCCTCAGCTCTGGTGTCTCTCCCATAAGACTGGATTGGAAACCCTCCCTCTGCCGTGGCCTTGAGGATCAAACAAGATCACGCTCCAGGCACACAGTAGGCTTACAGTGGGTGGTGCTGCTGATATTCTAACTTCAGATCCTGCACTTGCCCTGGGGCCTTCTGTGCCCTTTCCTGAGAAACAGAGAATGGAGGCAGGAGCTCTGTGGCAGTTTCTCAAGGTGTCGTGCATGTTGCCCAAATACCTGAAACTTTGATCCCAGGGACCCATGATCCAGTCTTCCCAGGACTAATGATTTTCCCAGGACGGAGAACTTCCAGGGCTCAACTCAGGACATGCCCAGGTGAACCAAGAAGTTTAGTCACCCTAAGAGATAAGCAGCAGAGGGAGGCTTCAACTGGTGGGAGGCAGGAGGCTGACTCGAAGCACAAGGCAAGAGGCCCAGCGCTGGGAGATGCAGGAAGTGCACAGCCTCCCCCCTTTCTGACCTCACTCTTGTTGTCCTGTTCCCACTGCTGCTAAGTGCATTCCCCACCCTGCGTCCCTACTTGTCTGGTGCTTTGGCCTCCGGGGGGTGGGTGTTCCTGTCACCCTCTTCCTTGATGAAACTTGCAATACTAAAAAGCATTCATTCTGCCTCCCACCCAGCCTTCCTTGATTAATTCAAACTTATCTGAAGCCAAAGCTCTGGAGTTTTAATTTCAAAGGACTAGAAATCCCTGGCAGCCCACAGAAGTCAAGTTTCACGTGGTCAGGGTTCAACACTGAAAGTTAAGAATAAAGAGACACCCTTTCACACAAGCCAGCCCTTCTCTTTTCACAAGCCAAGCAGGGCCCGAAGGAACTAATCACTTGCCCCTTTTCAAGTATCTGTGGAAAATGATAGCAACTACTTTCTTCCCAAGCCCAGTTTTCTTCTCTTGGCTCCTCATAAGAGACTGATTTTTAGACAGACAGAGACAGAGACAGAGAGATTTGATATGCTACCCAAAAAGAGAAAGAAAAAAAAAAATCACCCAACTCTACCTCACACTGGAAATAAAATGTTGTTCATCTTCAGATGAGATGAGTGAAAGCAACAGAGGTGAGTGTACCCTGAGTAAGGAAGCATCCTCAGGAAATTTAGAGAAGTAATTTCCAAACCAATTCATAGTGAGGTGCTTTCCTGTCACTGGGGCTCTCCTTCTCCCTTTGACAAGAGGCTGACTGATTCTAAACTTAGATTCAATCCAAAGTGAAGCATCTCTTCTAAAGAATGTTGTGCTGATATTCTGGAACCTGAGGTCACAGCACTGTAACTAACAGACATCTTACTTCTCTAAAGTTGCATACACGTCTAACTGGATGTCCATGTTCAGGGTATTAGGAGTTTCTGAAGTACGCCTCTAGGACATGCCTTATGCAGGTGTGGACCTCAGCAATGCTGGGAAAATGTCCAGAGAGGAAAAAAAGCGAGAAAAGATTACAATTGAGGTAAGAGGTCTCCCATCATCATTCAGGGTTACATGAGAAAGAAAATAGCAGGGACCTACCTGCCAACTATAGTACATATTCTTCGCATCAGACCCACGGAGAATAAGTGCTGAGGGTTCTGAATTTCAAAGTGTTTATCTGAGCAGGTTTGTGAGGAAGAGCCTTTATAATACCTTCCAGATCAAGATTCTTCAGATACATCTTCCTAATTGCCTTCGCTCATTGCGTTCTGGACAAGTCTGTCTCCTCGTCCAGAAGGATGCCTCCTACATAAAGGACAGCCGTGTTTCTTCCGCTTACCATTCCAACTCTAAGTGCTTAACAGTGTCTGCAGCAGAATAAGCATTTAGTAACTTGTTGAACAAATGTGCTATACATAAAATTCAAGTCTGTAGGATAACAGAAATTAACGGGTGATTACTAGCTTTGGAAAAAAGAGATTTACAGCAGGATTCCTTTAAGGAGTGGACAACCATTGTCCATGTAAGCTGATTCCATATTTTAAAATTTCATTTGTACTTAACTTTTCTAATCAAACAACTATTGTATGAACCGACTGAGCTTTAGGCCACGTAGCTCGTTCACCTAAAAATAAAATGAAAAAGAGAAAGAAGAAAAAGGAACGTTCTTCTTTACAGAAGAATGAAAACTGTATGAAGAAGAAATAATAGCATTTAAAAATCACCATATTGAATAGCATCCAATACAACTTATTCAGGAAGGGATCCTGAAGGAGCACTAAAACCATTAGGTAAAAAAGAATGGAAAAGGATGTCCCCAAGGTGCCAAAATATCACTCCACAGATTTCTCACTGCAAAAGAAAAATGTATCTTAACTCTGGAGAATTCCAGAAATACTCAATATCTATCTTTAAAATGGTAGGTTCTGAGTGTTGTTGTTTTTTTAAGTATTGTTACAACAAAAACGCTGGAAGTGATTTCAAAAATACATACCTTAAAAAAAATACACATACACACACACACACACACACCCCTTTATAATGGAAAGTTCTGAAAGTGATCAAAATGTATCCTTAAAATATAGTTTTGGAAAATACCAAATTTAGTATCATTAAGAGTGGGAAAAACTCGTACTATGTACTTCTCGGAATGATGCAATATGAAATAATGCTTAATCTAAATTTCATCAAGTCTCTAGATCACTGTCCAATAGAAATATAATGCAAGCCACAGATGCAATTTTAAATTCCATGTTTTTAAGAAGTAAAAAAAAAGATGAAAATAATTTTAATGTATTTTAACATGATTTATTCAAAGCATTATTTCAGCATGTAATCAATAGAAAAGAATATTATTACTGAGATATTTTATATTCTTTGTCATACTAAGTCTTTGAAACGGAGGGCATTGCTCTCCACTTTCAAAGAGCACATCTCAATTCAGACTCCCCATCTTTCAAGTGCTCTAGACCTGTGTGATTAGTGGCTAACCTACCCCACAGCACAGTTCTATAGACCGAACTCTCGGATAAGGACAATGAGGGACAGAAGAACAAATTACCGCTTAGTCCTCCAGAGTGAAAATGCAGGAAGTACTCCCCTGTCACATTCCTAAGCCCTTAGGAGCACAGATCATGTCCTCTCCTGTTGTTTTGCTTTCTGGAAGTGAGAGAAGGGGTTCCTACCTTATAAGCAATCAGGCTGGAAGCCTAACAGTGGGCAATGAGAAAACCTAACTGATCCCGCAAGTCTTGGGTGGCATCTGAGTATTTTCCAATACAGAGATGAAGTTACGTCCAAAGACAGCAAGGAGAGGAAACAGCGTAACCCAGTGGCAGCTAACACCGAGACCCTACCCCAGTCAGGCACGTTGATCTCTGCCAAGTAGTCGTTAGAACAGCTAAAAGAATGACTTTCTCAAGATAGAAAGAGATGGACACAATGACCACAAACTAGGGA
>JAPYYJ010001976.1:0-13452 GCA_028533885.1 Nasua narica | reverse complement strand
AAAAAAAGTGGTATGGGGCGCCTGGGTGGCTCAGTGGGTTGGGGCCTCTGCCTTCGGCTCAGGTCATGATCTCGGGGTCGTGGGATTGAGCCCCGCATCGGGCTCTCTGCTCAGCAGGGAGCCTGCTTCCCCTTCTCTCTCTGCCTGCCTCTCTGCCTACTTGTGATCTCTCTCTATCAAATAAATAAATAAAATCTTAAAAAAAAAAAGTGGTATATACATACAATGGAATACTGCTCAGCCACAAGAAAGAATAACATCCTGCCATCTGCAACAACATGGATATAGCTAGAGAGCATTATGCTATGTGAAATAAGTCAACGACAAATACTAAATGATTTCACTCATGTGTGCAATTTAAGGAACAAAACAAATAATCATTAGGGGAAAAAAGAAAGAGGCAAACCAAGAAACACAGTCTTAACTATGGAGAACACACTGATGGTTCCCAGAGGGGAGGTGGGCGGGGCGGGTGAAGCAGGTGATGGGGATTAAGGAGTACATTTGCCCTGATGAGCACGGGGTGTGCTATGGAATTGCTGAATCACGGTATGTATCCCTGACACTAATATTACTCTGTATTTTAACTACACTGAAATTAAATTTTTAAAAATTTTTAATTAATAACTACGACTTCCCTGTTTTTCACCCTTCTACACACAACAGCTATTCCTTATCTCCATGACTTTGTCCTCTTCCCTTTGCCTACATACTTCACTGTAACTACTTGTTTAATTATCTCTTTACCCTACTGCAGTAATCATGAATAAGCTGCTATAAACATCCATGCACAGGTAACTGGCTTTTGTTCGTTTCTGTATCTCCTGTGCCCACACAGTACCTCGTCGATATACAGACCTCAGTTGGAGGGAAGTGACTCTTAAAGCCATCGCAAAGAACACCCAGGCCAGGCACTCCTAACACTGCCGGCTCTGAGGAAATCTAGCGAGGTTTAAAAATGTCTCTGTGAGACTCTAGCAAGCTTGTTCATAACCCAAAAATAGGCAGCACCAAAGAAAAAGAAGAAAAATATCAAAGGGAAAGGCCAATAACCTTAAAATTCCTATGACACAGGTGACCCTGCCTTTCCTGGATGACTACCTCTTCTCCCGCCGGAGTCTGTTCTCCCCCCAGCAGCCGTAATGGCAGGCACCACTTCAGCACCTGAAGTGAACGGAGTTCTCTTTTGGTAAAATGCTTAGAACGGTGCCCAGTACCGAGTCTACAATATAAAAATATTTGTAAAACAAACAAATCCATGTAAGTCTCACTACTCTATGAGTAGGTTTGATTAATACTCTCATCTAAGGAAAATGAGGCACTTAGAAGTGCGGTAACTCGCCCAAGGTCTTCACAGCTAGGAACTCAGCATTCTGGCTCTTCGTCACTATGCCCTGCTGCTCACTGCAATTATATTAAAGTTCAATTCTCTTCTGTGGCCACAGTACCTAGCAAAAAATAAATATACATGGATTGAAAGAATGAATGAATGACTCAAATAAGTGACTCAAGAGATATGGGGCTCCTGGGTGGCTCAGTGGGTTAAAGCCTCTGCCTTCGGCTCGGGTCATAGTCTCGGGGTCCTGGGATCAAGCCCCGCATCGGGCTCTCTGCTCAGCAGGGAGCCTGCTTCCCCCTCTCTCTCTGCCTGCCTCTCTCCCTACTTGTGATCTCTCTCTCTCTCTGTAATAAATAAATAAAATATTAAAGAGAGAGATAAAACGACTAGGCATCTTTTCATTCCAAACCATTATGCTCTGCAGAAATCCTCGGGTGCAAAGATAAAATACATCACTTGCTTTCTGCTACCTCTTCCAAAAGACATGAACAAGTAAATACACATTGACAGAAAAAGAGGGAAAATCTTTAACACCGCAGGAACAAAGAGATGGGCCCACGGTCATAAAACGTGTCATGCCCACAGCCAGTCTCTCCCTCTCAGAGTGCTCCATCTGACTGGGGCAACAAAGAATATGGCCTCCCAAAGATGGTTCAGGCAGTACCAAGGATGTATTCTACCTGGGCCTCTTTTTATTGCTCTGTGAAAGAAGATTCCAAATGAAGGAAGAATTGCTAAGAGTCACTCAAAATAGAGTGCAAAGGACTTTGAGGAAATAGGGCCCTATGCACATCTCCTATTTCAATTCTCAGAACATCATGAACTTTTTTGACTTTTGCCAACTGGACACATCCTTCTGCTTTGGACAAAAGACAGCTAACCTAACACCTGTTAATTAAATAGTCAATCCTGCACTAGGTAATCAGTTTAAACTCTGCCAGCACCATTATAATTTTTTCAAAACAAGTTATGCGACCTTGTGTCTTTTACCTTTATAGGCCTGTACTCGCAGCTCACAATTCAGGGCACACTTTCAATTTCGGTGGACCCTGTCTCCCAGTGAAACTCCAAAAACATTCTGGCTGCTTTACAGCCTCCTCTTCTTGATCGACAGCTCCTCAACTTCTTCTGAAATATCGATGTAGGTGTCTTTAATCTTTCATTTCAGGATAAGCCTTTGTTCAAACACTGAACGTATATGCCAGGTCTCTACTGAATCATGTCTCCATTTGTTCCCTTGCTTTCAAATGTTTCAGTCTCTTCATTTTTACCTATATTACAGTCCAGACCCTCCCCCACTGCCCTCTTTTCAACTTTTCTTACTCTACTGCTTCTTGCCCAAAATATGATAATCTGCACATTGTAGTAGGCATGGATACACCATAGTTTTGTACAAGGGGAGGGTATTATCTAGTTTGTTTCTGAAACATTTCCTAAAGACATTTAATACGGTCTTGAGTCTTTTGATCTACAAGGAACAGAACATATCTTATGAAGGTCCACAGCTACTCTGGTCATTCTACCTCTTGAAGGTACTTGCCATATGCCTATCATAATTAATAATTATTCTCCTATTGAACTGCAAATTCTTAAAAATAGAGATCTTTTGGGGCACCTGGGTGGCACATTGGGTTAAAGCCTCTGCCTTCAGTTCAGGTCATGATCTCAGGGTCCTGGGATCAAGCCCCACATCGGGCTCTCTGCTCAGCGGGGAGCCTGCTTCCCCCTCTCTTTCTGCCTGCCTCTCTGCCTACTTGTGATCTCTCTCTCTCTCTGTCAAATAAATAAATAAAATATTAAAAAAATAGGGATCTTTTATTCTTTATTTTACTATCTATGATTCCTAATTGTAGTGTAGGCACATAGTAAACACTAAATGAATGTTTTTAAGAACAGCTTCCCTTTATTTCTGACTCTCCTGAAACCAACAAACAAATAATAAGCACCAATATTCTTATTGTTCCTGAATAAGAAAAGATTATCTTAGATCTTTTTCCTCAATAATTTTGTACTTACTCAAATACAGTCATTGATGACTTTTCTGCCTAGTCCCATGGTTTTAAAAAATGTTTCTATAGCTCGGCATCTATCAGCTTGCCTTTCTACTTCTCCAAAGCAATTCCTAGATGTTTTACTTCACAGTTATTCTTAAGGATTGTCTTGAAAAAATATTAACAAAAATGATCCTTGAAGCAATCTTTAGAGACTTGTATAATACACTCTTCTCACTCTATGTGATTTTCTAGCTATTCTATCTCCTCATTTCTTGAATCTTAGTTTCTTATGCATTATAACGCGTTATGTTCAAATTCATTCTTTAAGTTAGTGGAGAACCCTGTTTGACTTTTTGAAAGCTGAATTAGATCATGTTACTGGTTCTCTTTACCTAACAACATTTCTATTATATTTTTCCAACATTTATGTTTTCCTAGTCATTTCATGAACACTTACCCACCACTTTCTGTCATACCCAGCAAGACTTTAGGAAAACGAAAGATGAAGTATATAATATATATCCTTTGAATCAGAAGAGCTCAGAGTGACGCTGAGTGAGGAGACACAATTAAGGAAGCAAACACAGAAATAAACACTAAAACAGAGATATGCACAGAGTCCAGTTGGAACCTAAAGAGAACAAAAACTTTGTATGATGCTTCAAAGCCTGGGTTTTTAAGTCACACAGACTTGAATCTGATTCTTAACTCTACCTCCTAAAGAACTGAGTGACCTAGAGTCCAGGTTTTGCCACTTGTAAAATGGGATAATAACCACTTCAACTGTTCCTTGTTGGGAGTACATGAGACAGAGTGCTTAGTTTAGCAATACAAGATAAGCATTCAATAAATGGTATATGATATTCATAACAAGGAGGCAGCTAGCCTATATAAGGCTTCCTGGAGGAGGTGACTCTTGAATTCAGTTCTTACTCAATGAACTGGAAGGGGAAGGAATAAAGACGGAACCTTAGAGAAAGGTTAAGTTTCCACACTAGCATTAAGAACTTTTCATAATCCAGTCTAACTACCTCAACAACCTCATCTCCCTTAAGTCTCCTAAATGAACCCTCCCTTCTACCCAGGCTGGTATACTCACTGACCTCCGAATAAGCTTTACTAATTTTCTCTTTTCTATTACTGTGTAGGCCATACCCTTCCCTGTGCCTGGCACTGGCCTATGGACTGTCTATAAGATCAATATAAATTCTACCTTCTTGTAATTGATGAGTGTGGCCCTTATCAATGGCTCCATTCTTTGAACTCTTCCTGCACAAGGTCAGAGTAACACACTCTCCGCCACAATTCCCTGCCCTCTGACAACATACATGCTCATCATAGTCCTTAACCATGCTTTGCACTGAGATTTCACTTTTCACGTGTAAATGTAATGTCTCCATTGGAATGTAAATTCCATAAGAGTAAGACTTCATGCAAGCAAGAGAAAATAGGGCAAAGATATAGCGCCTTAGTCTCAGATCTGTTTGGTATATGAATGAACTGTTCAGAAAACTTAACAACAGTCTCAAGGTCAAATGCAAAGTACATGACCAATCTGTAGAGACTTAAATGTTTGGACTTAATGGGGTTTCTTGTTTTTAGGTTCTCCCTTGATATGCCCTCAGCTCTATCAACAGCAAACAATAAAAACTTTCCACAGTGGACTGTGTGAGTCATTTAAGATGCCTCAAATCCTTAAGGCATGATATAATCAAATAGAGGCAGGAGAAAGGTTGGGAGTCAACAACTCCTTAGACATGGCTACTATATTGGAAGGCAATATATGGAATAGCAGAATCACCATATATAGGTTAAACTTACTAGCTTTAGAACTTAAACAATCCCTAACCTCGCCAAGAGATCATTTCCTCATCTAATAAAGTGGATGAATCATTTAGCACTCATGGTTGCTGTGAAGATTAAATGAGTTAATATATAAAATAACTAGCATAGTGCCAGAAATATAATATACCCCACTAATTATTCATTATTATTGAATTTTGCAGTATCCTTTGCAAAAAAAAAAAAAAGTAGAAAAATAGAGATTATCTTCCTTCTTTAAAGATAATATATCAGGAGCAACCTGCTGAAACCCAGTGAGGCCTCAGTCCTAAACAAGGAATCCTAATGTTAACACCCAGTGGGTCACAGGTTGTTTTTATGGCCAGTCTCTACCTGTTACAGTGGAGTAGGGGGGAGAGTGAGCTACATTAGATTCTTGTGACACTACTTAGAGTAACTGGGTCTTTTCAAAATTAACAACTCTTAATTCAATAAAGGGCTTAGAGACTGTAACCAAGCTGAGCTCCCGCAGAAAGAAAAAAGATCAATAGTGTTCCATAAAGGATAAAAGGTGAACTCTTCAAGTCTTTGAACCCATTTAAAATTGTGACCACTGCCTCTGACAATTCTTCAGAGTACCAACTATCAGTCCAAAATGGCAGGAATCATAACATGTAGAATGGGCCAAAAAAAAAATCATCAACTCTTGGAAGAGGAAGACACGTCCAAAGTCATCCAGCCTAAGTGTCGCCTTAAACAGTTGAGGAGGTAGGAACAGGAGAGCTGCCACGCTACATGCCAAGCTTCTTTCTACCTCTTCAGATACTCACTTCTTTGTCATAACTTCCCCAAGATTTCATTCTTTCCCTTGCAGTAAGCATGATCAGACAGAATAAGTTCATTTACCTTGCAAAATGGGCCCAAACACTGAAAATATCCCAACACTCTTGCCCTTGACAGAACACTGGCACAAAAGTGCAAAAGAATATACATTTTTTCTTGTTAGCTGATTAAACTATCAGGTCTCTGCATAGGAAGTTGTACAGAAAGAGTGACAATGTTGCCTACAAACAGAAATGCATATTTAGAACTAGAGGCTTTTCATTATTTCTTCTATGGAACAAAAGATCTCTATGAGCCTACTGAAGTTACTGGATGTTTCTGGTAGTGATAAATGACTTCTTCCCTATGTGTCTTCATGATGACACAGTGAAGAAAAGCTGAATCAGAATGTGAGACTTCTTAGAAGTACAACATACCAAGTAACTAGTTCTGAGAAGTGGTAAACAGAAACTTGAAACATTCTCTTGTTAACTGAAGCAACCAAACATCAAATGACTGTTTTTATCCCAGTTCAACCCTAAATTTGTCACTCTGTTCTCCTAAATTCTTAAGTTTATCTATTTATATGAGTAAGACATGAAAATACTTAGGAAAATTAAAGGAGTACCTGATAAATATTCATTGTGAATAAATGCATATATACTATAGAAACGAAACTACTTTGGGGGGGAAATATATTAGCTAGATACAATTCTTCTTTTTTTTTTAATAATTATTCTTCTTAATTAGTATCTTGAAGTTTGTCCTAACTCCAAGGATTCAGAAAAATATCAACACCAGGAACTTTAGGTCTGCAAGATCAACAGGATCAAAAAATTTTAGCAAATGGTGAGCTGAACATTGGTCAACCCTGCTATGCAAACACCAAAAAATGTGAAGTGATAGTACACTGAACTTTAAAAAAATATTCAGTGACTTGAACACACAAAATAGTATCAGAGTTCGGCTCTGCTATAGTCAGGAGATCCTGGAAATACTGTGGATGCCACAGCAAAAGAACCATGTCAAACTACGTTAAATTCTTAACAGACAAGGACCAAATCCCAAATCACATCAAGGCAGCTAATATAATTTAGGGATGCCTATGCTATAGAAGAAAGAGACAAAACAGGAGCAGAACAATTTTAAATAGTTGCAGGACAATCAGAAAAGGAGCTAGCCTTGTTTTAACTGGCCAAGGAACAAGTACCAATGAGAAGTACAGAAAAGCAGATTTTTGGGTTAACAATACTTTTTCATACTAGCCTCAAAAGTCAATAAATATTAAGAGTGAGAGAAGGAGAAATTTACATAAAATAGGAAAAATGAATCTAAAAGAAGTGGGCATACGGAATGAGCATTCAAAAAATGTTTAGGAGTTCCTATGAAGCATGACACTATCATGCAGATTAGAATGAGTTACATTTCCATAAGTAAAGCTGACTTCCAATCTTATATAACAAGAAAAAAACCACAAAGTATGGATGATTCTGAAAGCTATATTTTATGAAGAATAGTCTATAAGTGTGGTCAAGATACTGCAAAATTCCACATGAGAAAAGGTGATGGACTGTCTTAGGTGGTGGAGATGCCGGCAAGGAAAGGAGCGAGATATTTACAGAAACATTTCACAACTAGAGCTCGGTGTACTTGATGACTTATTGAAAACTCTTGGAAAAATAGTATTTAGCAGGATTTACTGTGCTAATCTAGCTATTCCTCTATAAACAGTAACAATAATAGCAAACACACAGTGCTTTCCAGGTGTCAAAGTTCTGAACGTTTTGAAGTACAGTCTATTAATATGCACATTTTACGGATGAGAAACTAAGGCTTAGTTTACATCAATGATGTTGGACAACCAGTGTCAAAGTTCTAGTAAGAGGTTAGATACCAGATGAATCTACATAATCCCAAAGCTAAAGCTCTTAATCCATACACTAGACAGCTGTAAAGGGGAGGCAACAAAACCCAAAGCAGGCTGACGTTAAATAGCGTTAAGAGTCCAGTCGAGAGAGAGCGTTGTCGGAAACAGGAGGGTTCCAGGGGAAAGATGACTGAAGGCTAAGTGAGGATTTAGTGGTATCAGAATCACAGGACATGCTTGTTTAAAAACAAACAAACAAAAAAAAACGAAAACAAAAAACCCCACAAAATCTGCATTGAATCCAAATTCCTAGAGATGGGACCTAGGAATTAATATTTCTTTAAAAAAGATTTTATTTGGAATTAACATTTTTTTAAAGCAAAACCAAGAAACCTCGGGTAATTCTGAGGCACAATGAGGCTTGAAAAGTGCTGTAGCAAATCTCTAAGGTTTCTTTCCGTTTTAGCATTCCAGTTAACACTCTAAATGAATTTCCCAAAAGCGGAAAGAAGGAGGGAAGGAGTCTAGCACCAAGAAAACCGCTATGCATTTACAGTCAACACCGTTCACGCTCCCATTTTGACTAAACAGTCTCTCACAGGAACAGGGATCAAGTAGGCAACGGAAGGAAGGGTGTGGTGTTGAAAAAGCAAGCTTTGGGGTAGAACTTTCTAGTACTATTAGCACGCCAAAGAAAACCTTCCTGACTATAAATACATGTGATAATACAACAGAAAAATGGATGGATTCCTCAGATCGGGGTCGGGCTAAGGATGGATGCCAATATAGCCTTCTACGTGCTCAGGCGTTGCAGGGAACTTCTAGGCTGGGGCCTGCCGGCTCCAAGGCCAAAGGAATCGGGCTCAGCAGGAGAGGTGTCTGCTCTGCAATTAGAACTTCAAGCACCCTGCTCCCGGAGACGACCTGTGCCGCACATACCCGAGGGTCCTCTGGTAAGACTGATTTCCTCCTCAGTGACCAAATAATCCACTCTTCCGTTCATGTCTCCCGGTTCTTCTGGCTTCCCACCTGGATCAGCTGGGGCTCGCGCAGGTGAAGGTGAACCTATCTCCGGCCGGCGCTCAAAGCACTGCACTTTCGGTTTCAGGAGCCCGCGGACCGGAAGAGGAAGTCGGGAGCGCCGGGAGCGCAGGGCATGCTGGGAGTCGTGGTTCTCCTGACTTCTCTCAGCCCGCCCGCGCCACGAATTGCGGGCAGAGCGGGCGAGTCGGTTACCATCATCCTATAGTACCGTTGAGGGGTGGAGGTCGTCGAAGTCTGAGACACAAATAAGTTGATATTGGCGGGGAGAAATTAAACATAAAATCTCCTGCCATCTCAGAAAACCGCTACAAACGTGTTGGGGGGGTGGTGATAAATTCTGTTACTCAGATTAGCAGGGGCGTCGCAGGCAATCCGCTAATGGGACTGCAGAAAAAGAAATCTCGCCCTTTTGCAGAGCCAGGCAACTACAATCCATCCCATGCATGTTCTCGTGTAAGAGGACTTAACACAGTTTGCTGTATACATTCTTCGGTGTGTCACCCCTGTAGTGGCCACCTGTGTTAGTTAATTGCCACGATCCAAAGGAAAAATAAAACTATGACAAGCAGGTACTTAAAGCTTGGAGCAAGGCGCCTAGGCTAACTCCTACAGTGAGGGGAGGTGGGGGCACTATTTTCCTTGATATTTACATTTCCAAGAGAGTTGTACCTGACAAAAGGCTTTTTGGCTTTTGAAAAAATATGTACAAATAAAAGATAGAGGAGGGATGCCCGGATGCTTCAGTTGGTTAAGCCTCTGACTCTTGATGTCGGAGCAGGCCCCGATATCAGGGTCCTGGGATGAACCCCGCCTCACGCTCAGAGCTCGGAAGAGCAGGGGGTAGACAGGGGACTGCTTGTCTCTCTCCTGCGCGTCTGCCTCCGCTCCCCCCACCCCCCACCGGCTCTCCAGACGTGCTTTTGCTCGCTCCCGCTCTCAAATAAGTAAATACATTTTTTTAAAGATTTTATTTATTTATTTGACACAGAGAGACACAGGGAGAGAGGGAACATAAGCAAGGCCAATGGTAGAGGGAGAAGTAGGCTTCCCACTGAGCAGGGAGCGGGATGTGGGGCACTATCCCAGGACTCTGGGATCATGACCTGAGCTGAAGGCAGACGCTCAATGACTGAGCCACCCAGGCACCTCAGTAAATACATTGAAAAAAAAAATTTAAAAAGAGATGAAGGATTTATAATTACAAATTTGCTCAAGAAAATCTGCTAAGAAAAGAGTACAAAGAAGGGCCACAAGTACCCCAATGCTCATAGCCGCAATGGCCACAATAGCCAAACTGTGGAGAGAACCAAAATGCCCTTCAACAGATGAGTGGATAAGGAAGATGTGGTACATCTATACAATGAAATATTATGCCTCCATCAGCAAGGATGAATATCCAACTTTTGTATCAACATGGATAGGACTAGAAGAGATTATGCAGAGTGAAATAAGTCAAGCGGAGAGGGTCAATTATCTTATGATCTCACTTACGTGTGGAGTATAAAGAAAATCATGGAGGGCATTGTGAGAAGGAAAGGAAGGGCAAATGGGGGGAAATCGGAGGGGGTGATGAACCAGGAGAGACTGTGGACTCTGAGCAACAAACTGAGGGTTTTGGAGGGAAGGGGGTGGGGGGGTGGGCGAGCCTGGTGGTGGGTATTGAGAAGGGCACGTATTGCATGGAGCACTGGGTGTGGTGCATGAACAATCAATCTGGTAACACTGAAAAATTAAAATAAACATATTTGGGGAGAGAGAAAAAAATCTGCTAAGAAAAGGAAGAGCGGTAGAGGTTTCTTCCTTTGGAAAATCCAAGGTTTTTCTTTCTTTTTTTTTAATATTTTTATTTATTTTTTTAAAGATTTTATTTGTTTATTTGATACAGAGAGCGAGATCACAAGTAGGCAAAGAGGCAGGTGGAGAGAGAGGAGGAAGCGGGCTCCCTGCTGAGCAGAGAGCCCGATTTGGGGCTCGATCCCAGGACCCTGAGATCATGACCTGAGCCAAAGGCAGCGGCTTAACCAACTGAGCCACCCAGGAGCCCCTAATATTTTAATTTACTTAACACTGAGAGAGAAAGATAGTGAGAGAGGGAACACAAGCAGGGGGAGTGGGAGAAAGGAGAAGCAGGCTTCCATCTGAGCAGAAAAGCCCGATGCAGGACTCGATCCCAGCACCCCGGGATCATGACCTCAGCCGAAGGCAGATGCTTAACAGCTGAGCCACCCAGGCGCCCCTATTTATTTCTTACAGTAAGACTAGTGGATGCACTAGCTGTGACTTCAGCAGCCTTCCTGACTTTTGAAGTTGAATTCCAAAACAGAGCTTTAAGGAACAATTTCGGGTCAAAAACTCAAAAGTGTTGGGCCCCTGGGTGGCGCAGTTGGTTGAGCGACTGCCTTCGGCTCAGGTCATGGTCCCGGAGTCCCGGGATGGAGTCCCACATCGGGCTCCCAGCTCCATGGGGAGTCTGCTTCTCACTCTGACCTGCTCTCTCTCACTCTCTCTCTTTCCTAATAAATAAATAAATAAAATCTTTAAAAAAAAAAAACAACTCAAAAGTCTTAAAGTGCAGGAAGGGGACCTAAGTGTGGGGAACAACCTGGAATTAAACCACAGGGATTGGTGGGGCACCTTGGAGGGTTGAAAAGTGCAGTTCCTATTAAAGCATTCAAATTCAGATTAAATAGTCAAACCAGAACCTACTGTGTTTACAAAGCAAAACAAGAGAGGTAGATTCAGCAGGAAGGCCTCTTACTTGATAATCCTGCAAGAAGTTAATATGGAATAATGGAAAGAACACTGGAGATGATGTCAGAAGACCTGGTCTCATTTCGGTTCCATCTTCTTAGTTGTCTGGTTTTGAATGGGTAACCTAACATTTCCTCACTGTGGTTCCCCATCCAAAAAAGGCCATGATAATAGATCTTTAAAATGTTGAAAGGATTAGGGGCACCTGGGTGGCTCAGTGGGTTAAAGCCTCTGCCTTTGGCTCAGGTCATGATCTCAGGGTCCTGGGATCCAGCCCCGCGTCAGGCTCTCTGCTTGGCGGGGAGCCTGCTTCTCCCCTCTCTCTGCCTGCATCTCTGCCTACTTATGATCTCTCTCTATCTGTGAAATAAATGAAATTTTTAAAAAAATGTTGAAAGGATTAAATGAGATGACATTTTAACTTCTTGTCACATGAGATGACAAATAACTTCTCACCTTCAGGGGCTCATGGATTGCTCAGTCAGTTGGGCATCTGACTCTTAGTTTTGGCTCAGGTCATGATTTTGTGGGTCCTGGGATTGAGCCCCGGGCCAGGCTTTGCGCTCATCAGGGAGTCTGCTTGAGATTCTCTCTTTCTGCCCTGACTCCTGTGCTCTCACATGCATGCCCTCTCTCTCTTTCTCTTTCTCTCTCTCTCAAATAAATCTTAAGAAAAAAATTCTCATCTTCAAACTTAGATTCATGCCACCCTCACTTCCAAGTCTCCTCTACATGTTGATTGAATGAGTGGATAAAATGATCATAATAAAAAACAGAATATGGGGGCGCCTGGGTGGCGCAGTTGGTTAAGCAACTGCCTTCGGCTCAGGTCATGATCCCGGAGTCCCGGGATCGAGTCCCACATCGGGCTCCCAGCTCCATGGGGAGTCCGCTTCTCACTTTGACCTTCTCCCTTCTCCCTTCTCATGCTCTCTCTCACTCTCTCTCTTTCCTAATAAATAAATAAATAAAATCTAAAAAAAAAACCAAAAAAAACCAAAAAAAAAACCAGAATATGGTAAGTGAAAAAAGTAGAGTATAAATACGTGAGATTGGAATATCAAGAGAAATAGAAATGGGAAAAGCGGGGGCGCCTGGGTGGCTCAGTGGGTTAAAGCCTCTGCCTCAGGCTCAGGTCATGACCTCAGAGTCTTGGGATCGAGCCCCATGTCGGGCTCTCTGCTCAGCAGGGAGCCTGTTTCCCCTTCTCTCTCTCTGCCTGCCTCTCTGCCTACGTGTGATCTCTCTGTCAAATAAATAAATAAAATCTTCTTAAAAAATGGGAAAAGCAAATCATCAGTGAAGAAATATGCAACAAATGAATGAAAAAAACAGAAGAGAATTGCATGGAGCACTAGGTGTTATATGTAAACAATGAATCTTTGAACACTACATCAAAAACTAATGCTGTATGGTAACTAACATAACACAATAAAACTTAAAAAAAAAAGACTCATAAATAAAGAGAAAAAAAGCTATTGGTTAACAGAGTGGGACCAGAGAACATGTGAGTGATGGGATCAGTTTCTTACACACCACTATGAAATGTTATCCTTGACTAGATTGTAAGATCCCTTCTCCGAATACCTTATTCCTTCTAATCCAGGTCTCCCCTCATGACTACTCCCTGATGATACTGCAGATTTTATCATCTTTTGGTTCCTGAAACTTAATTCTAGTGTCAGTCTTACAGTGCACTTTATCATTTAAGTAATGGTGGGGACAAGATGGATTTGTTTCAGTATATTATTTGATTTAGCCTTCATAGTAACCTTCAGAGTAAGTATGGGTAAGTCTATTTTGTAGATAAGGAAGCTAAAGATCAAGGAAAATTTTAACTTGCTTTCAGAGTA
>JAPYYJ010001975.1:0-13455 GCA_028533885.1 Nasua narica | reverse complement strand
TTAATGCAAACCTAATCAAAATCCTAACTGAAGTTTTGTTTTGTGGCAGAATTTCACAAGCTGATATCAAAATTCATAAAAAAATGAAGAGATCAAGAATAACTAAGATATTCTTAAAGAAGACAAGGTGAGTTAACTTATCCTATCAAATGTCAAGATTTAATATAATGCTATACTAACACAACATGGCACTGGCATGAGAATAGACAAACTACTGGAATAGAATAGAAAGCCCTGAAATATCCATATATAGACACTTCATTTACTACAAAAGCAGTACTGCAGAACAATGGAGAAAGGACATTCTTTTCAATAAATGGTGCTGGACATTTGGATTTTATATACCCAAGCAACACAGACACACTTCAATCTCATGTGTGAAAAGCAAATAATAAACCTTCTAGTAATAAGGCAGCAAAATGTCTTAATGAGTTCAAGGCAGGCAAACCGTTCTTACATCAGATAAGAAAACCCCAAAAATAAATGAAAAGACTGTCAAATTGGACTATATTAAGAACTTCTCTTCATCAAAATACAACACTAAGGGACTGAAAGATGGGAGGTGGGGGATTGCGGAAGGGACTAAAAAGGAAGAAGATATTTGAAAACACATATAACCATTAAAGCCTTTAAAGAACTTGTACTGGAGTATAAAGAATTCACACAAAACAATAAGGGAAAAGAAAAATATGCAAGAAACATCAATAGGCATTAGCTAAAAAAATATCCAAATGGCCAATTAAACATATTAAAGTTGTTCAACTTCATCAGAAATCCAAGGAATGCAAATTAAGGCCACAGTGATATACCACACACATCCACAGGAACTGTCAAATGAAAAAGATCAACAATTTCGACTGCTGGCAAATATGTGGAATTGGAATTCTCACAGTGCCAATGAAAGGGGGGGGGTCTAAATTGGTACTACCACTTTGAAAAAATTTGCTCAGGGGCGCCTGGGTGGCTCAGTCGGTTAAGCCACTGCCTTCAGGTTAGGTCATCATCCCAGGGTCCTGAGATTGAGCCCCCCATGGGGCTTTCTGCTCAGCAGGGAGCCTGCTTCTCCCTCTCCCCGTCCTCCAGCTTGTACACTCTCTCTCTCTCTCTCTCTCTCTCTCTCTCACTCGATCACTCTGTCTCTTAAATAAATAAAATCTTTAAAAAAAATTTATGCAAAGTTGGCTCAGTAATTTCACTCTGGGGTATACGGAATATAGAAATGTAAGACATGCATACCAGAGACCTGTACAAAATGTTCACGGCACTATTTCCCGTAATAGTTAAAAGTAGAGACAGCCTAAATGTCCATCAATAATGGAATGGATAAATAAATTAGAGTATATTCGTACAATTAAATCTTATGCTGTGGTAAAAATGAATGAACTATAGCAACCATCAACAATATGAACGAATATCGATATAGGCAGAATTTTGAGCAAAATCCACACATAAAAGATACATACTGTATTCTTTAATTACATGAAATTTAAAAAAAAGATAAAAATAAATTGTATTTAGGAGTACAAGCTAAATGGTAAAAAATAAAAGAAAGGTAGTTATTACCCTGAAAGTCAGGACAGTGGTGGTTATCTTTTGGGAAAGATCTAAATTGTTAGAGGGGAGTCTGAAGAGGCTTACAGGAGGCTGATAATATTCCATTTCTTGACCTGGAGGGTGGGTACACATTGTGTTCACAGTGTGATACAGCAATAGGTTGTACGACATTTTTCTACCTGTTCTTTTTTATGTGTTATATTTCACAATAAAATTTTTAAAATGTGGGGAGCCTGGGTAGCTCAGTTAAGCATCCAACTCTTGATTTTGGCTGAGGTCATGATCTCATGGTCCTGAGATCAAGCCCTGCATTGGGTTCCGCACTGTGCGTGAAGCCTACTTAAGATTCTCTCCCTCCCTCTCCTGCTGCACCACCTCCACCCCCACTCACATGTTCTTGCTCTCTAAATAAATAAAAATGAAATAAAACAAAATATGTTACATGGATTATTAATAACAGTGGAAACAAGAGGTATTTTGACATTAGGAGAAGGGAAAGAAATTGGAGTGGGAGACAAACCTTGAGAGACTCCGGACTCCGAAAAACAAATGGAGAGTTTTAGAAGAGAGGGGGTGAGGGGATGGATGAGTCTGGTGATGGGTATCAAGGAGGGTACAGTTTCCTCGGAGCATTGGGCGTTATACGCAAACAATGAATCATGGAGCACTACATCAAAAACGATGGTGACTAACATAACAAAATTTTTTTAAAAAAGTAAAATCAGTAATACTTAGTGAAGAAGGAAATAGAAGGAGAGGAAAAGGTAAAGGATCTTTCTCAGGTTTCTGATTGAAGGGTCTATATCAATAATTGGACCATTTCCCAAGATAAGGTAGACTGGAGAATGAAGGGAGATCCTGAATTCAGTTTTGAATATAAAGAAAAGCCAATTATTTTATGGACTCCAAATTAATGAAATATCAAAGAATCAAGTAATTGTCTTTCTGAGACAATGGACTAGTCAAATCCTAGTGGACTAGTCCAAATTACTAGTGGACTAGTAATTGTCTTTCTGAGACAATGGACTAGTCAAACATAATCTGCAGTGAGAGAGAACAGAAAAATAGCTATATAGCCTTTCAGTGGTCTGGAGTGGAGTCACAGACCTCCAAACACTAGAGAGCTACAGAGAAAGCAGAAGTACTAGGCCTCGCAGAATAAGACAGTATCTGACCTAGTAACACTCCTTATCAATCTAGATACTTTCTGAAATTATCCCCTGGTACCCTCAACACCTAAGCTTAAAACAAATTGTCTCCAGGGAAGCCCTCTCTAATAACTGCTCTTCTCACCATTAAAACCATCCTGGTTCAGGCTTTCGTCACCTTGCTTCAGACTTATCAGTCTCTTAGTTGGTCCTCCTAACACCATCTTCCCCTAGTCCAATTCCTCTATTCCCCATCCTTTTTCCAGAGTGACATTTCTAAAACAAAACCCACAAGATAAATACAGGCCCTCCACGATTTCTAATCTTATCTCTTCAAGAGCTTTCAACTTAAAATCTGTATTAGCTGCTTGCGTTTCTTCTAATGTGACAGTCTATCTCACATCTCCATGCCTTAGCTCACAACTGCTCTTTTCTTTCTAAAACGCCTTTCTTTCCTCCTGTTTTCCAACTGGCCCAAATCTGTTTTAGAAGACTCATCTCAAGGATCACTACTTCTCTATAACCCCGTTCTAGTCCCCTGCTCCCAACTCAAACTGATTGCCCTCTTCTTTGAGGTCACACCATCACCTGTCCCAGATTTCACAGCACCTAAAATACTGTATTGTAATTATCGATTTATTGTGTCTGTATCTACCCAACTAGATTCAGATCAGGGATCACATAATCATCTCTTATATCCAACATTAGCACAAGGCCTGGCACAGAGTTAGTATTCAAGACGTCTCAGGAAAATTAACAAAAATGAACAAATGAATAACCTTAGCCCTTCCTATCTACTTACTACATACATTATTTGGTCTACCAACAACACTACTAGCCCCATGATGACAAGAAACATGTCTCACAGTTCTACATCCTCCACAGCAGCTAGCACAGTAGCATAAGTGAAGAACCCGGGCGCCTGGGTGGCTCAGTTGGTTGAGCAACTGCCTTCGGCTCAGGTCATGATCCTGGAGTCCCGGGATCGAGTCCCATATCGGACTCCCGGCTCTGCGGGAAGTCTGCTTCTCCCTCTGACCTTCTCCCCTCTCATTCTCAGTCTCTCGCTCTCTAATAAATAAATAAAAATCTTAAGAAAAAAAAAAAATAAGTGAAGAACCCTTCGTGTGAAGGACGTTCAGACACTGCTGCCTGACCACAGAAAAATTTGGAGGAGAGAGGCAAAAGCCCAAGTAGTTTATCTACTAAAATATATAAGACCACATTTATGGATAACAGACAAAAGGATAAAAAATACTATGGTCATCAATCTAGAACTGGACACATTTGGCATCCCTCCTCATTTCCTTTGGGGCTAGAATCTGCTAGACTAATGTAAGCAGCATGGCTTGGTTAAAGAGCCTGGGGTATGACATCAGAATATCTGAGTTCAATTTTTCTTTTAGACATGATAATGGTATTGTGATTAGAGAATCTGATGGAGAGGATTAGGAGTGGAGGAAGTGGAAGTGGACAGTTGGGTGAGGGGCATGGGAATAAAATAAGTTTGGCCACAACGTGGTAACTGCTGAAACTGGATAATGGGTGCATGGGAATGAATGAAACCATTCCCTCTACTTGTATATATATTTGAAATGTTTCACGACAAAAAGTTAAAAAAAAAAAAAACCCAGATCAAATCCAAACCCTCCATTTACTTAGCTGGGTCACCCTGAAAACTAAACAGCTCCAAACTTAGTTCCTTTTTTTTTTTTTTTTAACATTTTATTTATTTATCTATTTGACAGAGAGAAAGAGAGAGAGAGAGAGAGAGAGGACAAGCAGGGGGAGCCCCAGGGAGAGGGAGAAACGGGCTCCCTGCTAAGCAGGGAGCCCAACATGGGGCTCGACCTAGGACCCTGAGATCATGACCTGAACCAAAGGCAGATGCTTAACCAACTGAGCCACCCAGGTGCCCCTCCAAGCTTAGTTTCTTACCTGGATTACATAAATAACAATGGTGTTGTCATCAGGATTAAAAAATATTACATGTGGAAAGAGCTTTATAAACTCCAACAAGCTATATAAATGCTAACTGTTCAGAGAAGTATTATTACAGATGATTATGGGTAATAGAGTTATATTATCAAGTAATGGGTGGATATTGCTAAGAAAAGAGGTAACTAAAAATAGATCACTAAGTGTCTAAAAACTTGAGAACCGAAACTCTGATTACATTCATGTAAAACATGAGGGACGCATCATTAACCCCCTACAAAGTTCCAGGGACCTCGCCAGGAACTAGGACAGAGATAAACAGATTTGGAGTCTCTGAATTTAGGGGCCTAAAGCCGAAAGGAGAGAGACATATGGCAAACACTAAGAGCTAATAAATGTGCTAACAGGTCTGTCCAGTGCCCAGAAAAAATGCCTGATATATAATAAGCACTTGTTAACTGAGTAAAAAGTCTCACAAAAGCATAAGCTCACTCATTCAATAAATATTAATTTTACCACACACTGTTCTTGGTACTGCAGATTCATCAATTTAAAAAAACAAAAATCCCTATTTAAGAGGAGCTTACATTCCACCATGGGGAAATAGACAAGGTACCAAATAAATGAGAAAATTATACAAAATACGAGAAGTTGTGGGTGCCTGGGTGGCTCAGTTGCATTCTTGATTTTGGCTCAAGTCATGATCTCAGGGTCATGAGATCAAGCCCCATATCGGGCTCTCTGCTCAGCAGGGAGCCTGCTTCCCCCTCTCTCTCTGCCTGCCTCTCTGCCTACTTGTGATCTCTCTCTCTGTCAAATAAATAAATAAAATCTTAATTTAAAAAAAAGGCCTTAGGGCGCCTGGGTGGCTCAGTTGGTTAAGCAACTGCCTTCGGCTCAGGTCATGATCCCGGAGTTCCGGGATCCAGTCCCACATTGGGCTCCCAGCTCCATGGGGAGTCTGCTTCTCACTCTGACCTTCTCCCTTCTCATGCTCTCTCACTCTCTCTCTTTCCTAATAAATAAATAAATAAAATCTTTAAAAAAAAAAAAAAGGCCTTTATGAAAAAGTGACATTTGAGCTATGACTTGAACAAAGTGTGGGAAGTAGACATATGAACATCTGAAGGAAGTGTTCTAGGTGGAAGGAAACATAAGTGGAAAGACTCTGAGGAAGTAATCTGCTTGACAGAGAAAGTGGCAGACCAGATCACAGGGCAGTGGGAGGAAGACAGAGGGATTCTAGACTTGGGGGGAATAGCATGTGAAAAGACATAGATTTCTGAAAACCCACAAGATCTCTGGAAAACATTGGAAGCATTTTTGATTAAGCCAGAATGTTATATGTGTAAAGGAAAAGATCCTTTATGTCATATTTAAAAGATTTAAATAAACATAGTTTATGGAAAGAAAAGAGACTAAAGAGAAAAAGAAGCTTTTGCAAGGGAACACTTGAAGACATTACATGCATCCTGACAGATGCAACAGGAAATACAAATTGTCATCTATAATGTATTCTTAAAAATTTCAAATATATGCTTAACCTGAATCTAACAAGGCCTATACTGTATATCTAACTTCCTGTTCCTAGTTAATAAAAGATATAGAGGAGCAAATTAACCTCCAAGGAAATAAATTCAAAAAACAAGACATTTTATCAACAACTGACTGAGTTTATCAGGTCAATGTCACCAAAATAATAAAAATTGTTCTAGATTAAAAAAAGACTAGTGACGCTTGGGTGGCTCAGTTAGTTCAGCATCTGCCTTCAACTCAGGCATGATTCCAGGGTCCTGGGATTGAGTCCCATATCAGCTCCTTGCTCAGCTGGGAGCCTGCTTCTCCCTCCCTCTCCGCTTGCCACTCTCTCTCTCTCTCACAAATAAATAAATAAAATCTTTAAAAAAATAATTTAAAAAATTAAAGAGAACAAATGCAATGTGTGAATAGCGTTTGCATTTTGATTTGAACCAATAAACCAATAAAACCAATAAAAAATAACCAATAAAAAAATATTTTGGAAATTAGAGAAATTTGAATATGAACTAGTTGTTAGAGTACATTAAGGAAATTTAGTTTTATCTGATGTGGTTACATTGGTTTTTTTCCCCTTAAGTCCTTTACTGAACTGTTTTGGGAAATATACTATATTTTTAAAAACTTAAGGAAGAAGTGCCTGGGTGACTCAGTCAGTTAAGCGGCTGTCTTCGGCTCAGGTCATGATCCCAGGGTCCTGGGATCGAGCCCCACATTGGGCTCCCTGCTCAGTGGAGAACCTGCTTCTCCCTTTCTGCCTGCCTCTTTGCCTACTTGTGCTCTCTCTATCACTCTGTCAAATAAATAATTAAAATCTTAAAAAAAAAAAACCCTTAAGGAAAACAAACAGCAGGAGCAAATCTGGCAAGATATCTGTTATGCGTTAAATTCTAGAAACGGGTATTTGGTAGATCATTATAGTATTCTTTCAACATGTCTCTAGGCTTAAAAATTTTCATACTAAAGTTTAAAACTTTGATTCAGCTGTGATTCAAATATTTGGAAATCATGTCTTCCCTCTACTTCAGATCTTACTTATATAAACTGAAAAATAAACACATCTTGTAGCTTTCATTTTTAAAAACTACTTCCTGTATTTATGTGTTGATTTATAAATATATTATTTATTTACTTGACAGACAGAGAGAGAGCACAAGTAAGCAGAGGGGCAGGCAGAGAGAGACGGAGAAGCAGGTTCTCTACTGAACAGGGAGCCTGATGTGGGGCTCGATCCCAGGACCCTGGAATCATGACCTGAGCTGAAGGCAGCCGCTTAACCAACTGAGCCACCCAAACACCCCCATTTCCTGTATTTAATCAATCACAAACTGATATTTTGTGTAACCCAGTTAAATACATGGAGAAATGAAATGCCACTACACAAAGGGAAAAAAAAGTTAAAAAAAGGGGACTATCACAATTAGATATGAGGGCCTTGAATTAGGGCAATAACAGCAGGATGAAAGGATGATATTTCAGAGAGAAATCTGGTTACAGAGGATCTTGGCTGAAGTCCTCCTTTGTACTCCCACCACACTTGACATAACACAGGCAACACTACCCCCGGCATATGTTCACAGCTATCTCTGTATACACTATATGGATATTCTCTATATCACACAGAGATGTGGCTAGTTTCTGAGGACAGGATTTGGATCTTTTTTATCTCTGTATCTACAGTGTCTGGCACATGGAAGACCCTCAATAAAAGACTGCTAAATGAACACCTTCTTATTTATCTTGCAATACTAAACCATTCTGTAGACATGATACAATTCTTACACACACTCCCATCGGTCCTCAAGACCTTCTTACCTTGTAATAATGTTCCAAGAGAATCCTGACTACTCCCTCCACGCTTTCTGCTTCAACTGGCTTCCTGGCAAACTGGAGTAGGTATTGCAAAGCATCTGCTGGGGAGGTAGCTTTACACAGATCTATGTGGAGTGCTGCAGATTTACTTGGTTTTGTCAATCGGAGTTTCTTGGTTGCAATCTCCTCCTGTTGTTGCTGCAAAGAAGTAGGCAAAGATAACACATGAAAACACAGGGTCTGCAAATTTCACTTTGCCTCACTCCCCTATACCAGATCATGTACTTAACTAACTGACCTAACTTTACAGAAAAGCAGTATTATGAACTGGAAAAAGGGCACTGGATTGGAGACCAGGCTGAGTCGCCATTTTGCTTTTCAGTAGCTCCTACCATTGTGGCCTAGTCATTTCATTCCTCCAAGTCTCAATTTCTCTTTCTGTAAAGTAGGTCCACTAACATTTTGTTCTACCTATCTCTCAGAACTGTTGTAGCTTTAGGGTTAAAAGGACACACAAAGGATGTGCTCCATTCTTTACTTAAAAGAAATCTCAATTTTAAAAATATGTTCAGACTGTGCTGAAGCACGCATCAGACTCAGCTTCCCTCGTGAGAAAACTGGAACTGATGGGAACTATCTATAGCTTACACTGAGTAAAAAGTCTTCTCCTTACTCCAGATGACTACCCAAACCATTCTGCCTTTATTAAAAGGATGAGAGTATAAAAAAAAAATTAAAAATACAGTCAGATACCTCACAAACTGTAGCCATTTAACAAATGTTTACTGAATGGTTATTCAGCATGAGGACTTATCTTTAAGTTCCAATTCTGCTATTCTAAGTAAGTCATAATTCTTACTTTCATCATCTGTAAAATGGGAATTACGACACTACTACCAGTCTTTCTCAACTAAGGATCCTCGTCTGAACTACAGGACATGCACAATTATTTGAGTAACAATTTTCTCAATTCTCCCAAGGATGGCACATAACTAGAAGCTTTCTAGATGCATTTGTTCTGTATAATGATGCCAAAAAGTTCATGTAAAAGGGAACCTGTCCCTACAAGGCTTAAGTTGCTTCCTGTGGGTCGGTATAGAAAGCATCATAAATAAGACAAATGTTGTAATCAACAATTTTCCTTAACATCTGATGCATCATTTTGATATCCGGAGCAATCACCTCTTCATAAATTTACCTTTCTACAGAGAAAAGATTAGGGCTATTCTAGTCAGGGCATGATACAAAGAGACTGAGAGTTTTGAAGTCAGAGAATTTGGGTTCAATAACCACTTACTAGTGAGAAGAGGCCAGTCCTCCTTCTATAAAAGAGAATATAGTACCTATACCATACGGATATTTGAGAAGTCTAAGAGACAATGTCTTTATGTGTACGCACATATAATAAGCACTAAATACATACCAGTTCCCTCTCCCTCATCTTCATAGCAGGGGAAAAGATCAGAAGCACTGAGATCTCATATTATCACTCAAAGGTTATGATTCATGCAGAATGAAGTGAAGAAATGAGCTCTTTTCTTAAAATCCTTACCCCCTCCCATCCTATTCTACACCAATTCAGTCTTCTGTGTTACTTGGACTCCAGTCAGGTCAAAACCTGAGAAAGATTTCTTTCCATACAGAGTATGGAAATGGGAAGACAAACCACTATCTGCTACCAGTCAACCATCAATAACATTTTAGTGAGCCAGGACCTATGGTCATCCACGGGTGACTGAGTAGTTAGACGTGAGCTGGAGGCAAGGGTGATGATAAATAGTGACACATGAGAAGCCTGGGGACACAACATCCTGACTTTGTGGCTCCTAACATCCTGGCAAGATTTCCAAAATCCTGGAACTGACAGACCAAGTGCCACAGGTGTAGAACATGCAGCTCTCCTCTTCAACCTCTGCCCCAGGGTTTCATTAAAATATACTTACGTTGTGGCTTCAAATCCACCCCTACACCCCACCCCCACCCCTGCCCACGCCTGTGGGAGAAGATGGACAGGACAGTTCTTCTGGCAAGAACCTGGTAGGGCCAAAAACTCCCCCTCCCAACTGGTAGAAAGAGTCCCTTAGCCGACTGGAAACAACTTCATTAAGAGACCACCCGAGCTATGACCCATAATCTATGTAAACACAAAAAGACACCCCTAGTTCCAATGCAGTAGCCACCTCTGGACCTGCACACTCTTCATTCTTTAGAGTGTACCATCCTTAATAAACTGTTTTGTGCCTGCTACACTCTGTCTTTATTTGAGCCTGGATCCTCACATAAATCTTTGTGGGGAATCTAAGAACCTAGACCTCCATTCAAGAGTCTCCTACACAAAACAAAGGACATAGAGATGAACCAGGCATTATCTCTGTCCTTAAGGAGTTCAGACTGGTAGAGAGATATGTATACTGTGTGAAATTAATAAAGAGAAAACTCACGAAAATTGAGTAGGGAGGATACAAGGGGAGGCAAGATGGGTGGGGGGGGGGCGGGGACACTGCCACTCTACAATTAGGAAAAAAACTGTGGATTATAGACCCCAACAGAAAAATCAACAAGAAAGAATCATCAATTACAGGTCCCAACAGGAAAAGATGTACATTGAATATCCTACAAGAAATCGACCACTCAGCCAGTGAGAAACTCTCATCATCCTAGACTTTCCCTTCAAAACTTTCACCTTCTTCTCCATAAAATAAGGGTCCTCTTTTTTGTTTGTTGGACGTGCCTATGGTTTTACCATGGCTTGCAAGTCCTGAATTGCATATTTTGTTATTCCCAAATAATTACATTTTGGCCGGTAAAATAACTATTTTTAAGGTTAACAACTGATAACATTGAGCGGTAAGTACAAATAGATAAGTACAGAGTACTAGCCACGGAAGCAGAGGAGGAAGAGACGAAACTATTGCTGAGGTTTTAGATGAGTCCTGAAAATGCGAGAGCAAAAATAAAGGGAAAATGACATGCATTCCATGTGAAAAAGAAAACAGGTACAAGAGTTTGGAGAAGTGTAAGTAGACACATGGCATGCTGGACGAAGGATGAGTATTCCTGGGAAGTGGGAACAAAAGAACTATGGGGAGAAAGGAAATTACACTGCAAAACAATGTGAATGTACCAAATGCCACTGAACTACACACTTAAAAATGTTTAAAATGGGGCCCCTGGGGGGCTCAGTCAGTTAAGCATCTGACTCTTGATTTTGGCTCAGGTCATGATTTCAGGGTGGTGAGATCAAGCCCTGCATTGGGCTCCATGCTGAGCATGGAGCCTTCCAAAGAGTCTCTCTTCCTCTCTCCCTCTGCTCCTGCTCACTCTTGAGAAAAAAAAGAGTTTAAAATGGTAATATATGTATTTTACCACAATTACAAAGGGAAAAAAAAGTGGGCAGGGGAAACAGATCCAGAAAATTCCAGGAAGCAAATCAAGGAAGAAGCAGCTCTGTGAAATTAGAAAAACTTTCCTGGGGGGCCCTGGCTGGCTCAGTTGGTGCAACATGTAACTCTTGATTTCGGGGTTGTGAGCTTGAGCCCCACGTTGGGTAGAGAGATTATTTAAAAATTAAAAAAATTTAAAAAGAAAAACCTTTCTGAATCTTGACTCATTCCAAAAGTTCAAGAAACAAATTTCACATAAAATGAAGCAACCAAAAAGTGCCAAGTTTAAATATCAAAGTTATTTTTTTTTAAGATTTTACTTATTTATTTGAAAGAGAGAGAGAACACAATCAGGGGGAGCAGCAGAGACAGAGGGAGAAGCAGACATCCCACTGAGCAAGGAGCCGGATGCAGGACTTGATCCCGGGACCCTGGGATCACAACCCGAGCTGAAGGCAGAAGCTTAACTGACTAAGCCACCCGGGCGCCCCCTCAAAGTTATTTTTAAGGAAAAAAAAAAGCAATCTTCCCTACAGTCAGTGGAATATGCTACAAAGATGTGTCCACAAAACAGAAAAGAAATGATAAGTGAAAAGAGGAAGAAAAATTTGTCAATACAATAATCTCTCTGTATTATAATCACAGGTATGCTTTTCTGTCTTTCCCACTAGGCTGTGAGCTCCTGAAAGACAAGGACCCTAATGTGTATTGGACTTTGTAGCTCAACACCTTTCACTATACCTGATGCACAGTAACCCCCCACTTAACAAACTCGTGTTGAAGGAATGAATGAAATGTTTAAGGAGTTTCCTGCTGGATGGTCTAAATCCTGCTACACTAGAAGTCTGAAGACCTAGGGGTACTCTCCGGTTCTAAGGATGCTTTTGATCTTCTAGCATCAATTGGGAACTTGTCAGAAATACAGATTATTGCCTCACCCCCCTGACCCCACTGAGTATAATCAACATTATAACAAGATCACCAAGTGATTTGCATAAAAAGTCTGAGAAGCAGGACACACAAGATAACTTGGGATCAACTTCTACTTTAGCAACATCTATGAGTAGATACATGGAGTGTCACTGCTCTAACAGGGGCTCCGACCACCTATCCTTAACTCCAAAGGAGGAAAATAACTGCCCTCCTTCCTAGGTAAGCTGTTCCACAAATGTTAACTTCTGTCCCTATACAGCCTGTGACCCTCACGTGCTTTGGCTGGGTCTCGAGGATTTCCACAGACTCCTCTTCCAACCCCTTTGAGTTTTGCATGTAACCAACTTGTCCCTGGGCGCTTTTTTTCGGAACGGGAGGTGGGAGGAGCTGCACCAGAAATTGGCTCTGGATCCTCACATCCCTCCACAAGCTTTTGAGCCACATCTGTAGAAGGAAAGTGCTAAAGTAACCAGAATAAACTGAGATAATGGATAAGACATCTTCGTAAACTGTAGAGAGCTATCTGTTCTAATAACTTTATTAAGTGTCAGACTGTACATATTAATAATGACAACAGCAGCTGCAAACGAACACGCCCACTTAAGTGTAGCTTCGGAAAGCCTATCAAAGTACTCGGCACTCAACCCAGGTTTGCGGCGCCTATTTCGGCAAAGTGTCTGGAGCGTGGATAACCTTCCCCGCCCCGAACTAGTCCTGGGACCTTTCCTTCCGTCAATTACCTGAACCACTTTAGTGAATTCCTCGTACACTCGCTTCTTTAGGTGCGCCGCCATGACTGCCCGCGGACCCTCTCAGCTTCCGTACTCCAGGAGGGAGGCGGTGGTGAAGGAACCCAGAAAACTCGCCTGGGCCTGAGGATCTCGCCACTATCCCACAAGGCAGTGGGTTCCGAGAAAGAGAGGCGGCTTCCTGCTGCTCCACTGCCCTTTCCGCGGTGCAGCCGAATTTGTCCGGCTACGCCTCGTGCGGCGGCGGAACGAAAATGAGGGCGCAGAGCGAGGGGGCGGGGCCTCTGGCGGGAGCTGAGCGAAGGGAGGGAAGAAGCACAGGGCAAAGGTCAGAGGCGGGACCATCCAGAGCTAGAGGCAAAACCTGGAGTTGCGGGCGGCGGTTTGCTGGCGAGAGAAGGG
>JAPYYJ010001974.1:0-13455 GCA_028533885.1 Nasua narica | reverse complement strand
ATTTTATTTGGAGGGGAACGTGAGCAGGAGAAGGGGCAGAAGGAGAAAGAGAAGCAGTCTCCCCGCTGAGCAGGGAGCCCCAACAGAGAACTCCTGGTTCTATCTCAGGACCTTGTGATTGTGACATGAGCTGAAGGCAGCGGCTTAATCCACTGAACCATCCAGGCCCTCCCAAGAACCTGCATTTTTTAAAGATACGTAAAAAGTGAATGCTCTGTTGTGCAAATTTTAGAGGATTATCTTCAAAGTAATTTTACCATGTATCTTGAGTCGGCTATCTTCTATTGCACTAGTATTGTCTAGCTCACTTTCATCTGAACACAATTTAGGTTTACTTTATTGTACATGTTTATATCTTCATTATTTTTATACTGGAAGAGGGAATTCTTTGGTTCTTTATAGAGCCAAACTCTTATGGATCAGAGCAGTACAGAGTACAGGGCTTTCCTGATGAGTGATGGAAGCTATTTTGCGGCTTCATCCACAGGAAGTCAGGTGCCCAGGGGCTTGTACGTAGAATGCATCTCTGAGATCTAAGCAGCTTGGTAGCAAGAGTTTCTGTTCTATCATATAACAAAGGTGACTTCTAATTCACAGTTTGATTTTGGCTTAAGTTTTTAAAAAAGAAGACCTATCTAGCACGTAGTAATTCTCATTAATTTGCATTTAATCAAGAATAAATGTACTTTTCTTGATATTTTATGCCAGAAAAGCAAAATAAGTTACAGGTAAACTCTTAAAAATATTCTCTTCATACAGATATCTAGACAAAAGAGTAATTTTTAGTTGTGTCTTCCTTTATAAATGATTCTTGTTTACTGTTTTTTATAGTCTATTTCCATGTACATTTAATTGATTTGACTATATTTGAGTGCATTTGAACTGATAAAATCTACAATTTTATGTGCAGCTTTCCATTAACATACCTATTTTGTTAGTCAATGCAATAAGTTTAGAGCTTTTTATTATCTCTAGGTTTTCCTCATTAACAACTTTTGGTCTGTGATCTAATATTAATTGACATGACATTATGGTCATGTACGATATAAAAATAAAAAGCACAGTTGTGCTACTGATGGTGATTGTACATACATATCAGAAGATTGACATTGTTTATCTTAATACCATTAAATATCCCACTAGATAATTCCATGAGAAAGTGTACCTAAGATTTAATTACAGTTGAAGTTGCTAGATTATTTCCCAAAAGATTATGGTGATTTACAAGCCCACCAACAATGGATACAGTGCTATTTTTTAATCCTTGCCAGCTGCATTTTATTGTTCTTTGTAACTTTTTCACATCCAGAATGGAAAAGTTATTCATTGTTGTTTTAACTTGCTTTTCCCTTACTAATAGTGAAATAGATCATCATTTGACAAGTATGTCAATGATGTATTTTCCTCTTCTGTGAGAGTCCTACTTATATATTTGCTTAAATTTTTTTGTTAGCTTATTGTTTTCATATAAATTTATAGGCACTTCCTGCCTTACTTTTATTTATATACCACGGGTTTTGCAAATATGTCTCCCAGTCTGACATTGTTCTTTTTTTTTCCATTTAAACAAACTTCATGTAATTATGTAAGCCTATCGTTTCCTTTATGGATTTCTTTCTATTTTGCTTAATAAGATTTCTGCTAATTTAACTTTTTTTGATATTTTACATTTAAATGTGAGGATGTCACCCAGTTTTATAAATGGAGACTAATTTTGTTGGGTAACTCTATAGTTCTTTTCAATTAATAATCATATTTGCTGTATTTATCATAACTATTGTAATATTGTATGGCATCTGCTTTACTGAACATCTGTTATCAGATGTCTGGCAACCTTTTACCCTCCTGCTATTTAAAGGCTCTAAGTGTTCTTTAGTAAACCATCCTTTTTAGCCATATACTGTTGCTCTCTCTTTCCCATGGCTTAATTAATCTTGATTGGAGTAAACCACTTATCACATTTCATTTCTAGCCAAGAGCCAGATTTCTAAATGTTGGGGTGGAAGTGGGAGAGTAGCAAGAAAGAAGCCTTTCAATTTTCCTCTTTTCATGGTGCTCAGATCTAAAACTTAGAACATCTGCAGCCATCTTGCTATGATGATGGAAGACAGCTGAAGATGGATCTAGTACCCAAAAGAGTATAGGTCAGACATAGATGCTATGATATATGAGGTGTGTATCAAGCTCCCCCTAAAGCTAGCTCTATTAGTGGAACTTTCAGTTAAAAGAGCCAAAAAATTACACTAAACAATTTTCAGATAGGTCCTCTTCCCTCCCCTATATCATAAAGAGTCATCAAAGACACTCTCCAGTTACAAAATGTGTACTATGGAATGAAGGGAGTATCTCCTACTAAATTTCTAATACTATCTGCCTTTGAGTTTCCTTAATCTGAATTGTATCGTTATATTTAATTTACAATACAAAAACTTGCCTTCACTCTTAAAATACTTATAGAGAACAGCTACTATGTAGAATCTATAAATGGTACTTGTGATATTATTCAGAACTTTCTCAAAGTCTTTCAACTTTATAGTTTAGATAATATGACTTTCTCCTATATTGTATCCCTCTAAAGTTTTTTAGCATCACCACAGATCAGATAAATGTATCTTATTTTTGTGCCTAGCCTTAAGTTTTTAGTGGCCAAGTATTGTGGGAAGAAAGAGTTATTTTTAACAATTCACCCCAAATTATTCTTTATACAAAAGCATTCTCTAATTGGAAGGTGCGTTACAACTTTAGTGATGAAATATGATGCCCTGAGGTCATGGGCTGAAAAGACAGGGAAACAGTTGAAACTGCACTAAATTTTAAGTGATAGACACAGGAGATTAAGGCAAGAACCAAGAGAAAAGTGGAAAATAGGAGACTTTAAAAATAGGAGTTTTTAATATTCACTTTTAAGTTGTTTTCTGTGCTAGATTAATATGTTTTAGAAAAAGCACTGTGTGCATAGGACGGCCTGTTGTTCAATATATTTTAGTAAATTTGGTTACAGGAAGTCATAGATGATTCCCAGTAACCACTGAAAATCAGTTTTTTGTGTATGGAGAGAGGGAACATAGATTACTGTCTTTGGTTCATTTGGCTTACATTTTGGTTGGAAGAGGCACTGTTCTGCAATGAGTGCAATGTTCATTTTTATTTAGAAGTTCTTTGTTTAGGCATCAGAGACTAATTTCATAAATAGCAAGAACCTCAATTTCTAGGAGTAATCCTATAACATTTAAAATTTTAAAAAGATAATATGAAACCATAACTCCAATGAAAACACAAAAGAGGCATATTCATATTTATTAAATATTATTTCATATTTTATTTAATGTCAAATTAATAAATATTCATTTTACAAATTAGGTCATTGTTTCTATATTTTATTTCTGCACTTTCAGATATTAGTATAGTATATGCATCATAAAGTAGAATATGTTTTAAAAGAAAAACCCGATATACTATATTGATATATAAATTAAATTGCTCTATTTCTATTTTTTCTTTTTTGCTAATAATATATTTTCCCTGAAAAAACAAAACAAATAGGCTTCTTTCCAGTTGCAAACACATACCAACTTTCCAGTTCCAAACACATACCAACTTGCCACACATAAACAGTATAGATCTAGCTTTGAAAATAATTAGTTACACTGGATCCAAGACAAAAATATATGATATACTATTTAATATTTTCTCAAATGTTTGACACTGATTTTGCAATTTTGATTTAAGTATTTATTACAGATGCTATTGGAAAAATAAGTTGTGTTGCAGTATTTTTCCAAATTATTTTCTTTTTTTAATATTTATTTATTTGACAGAGAGAAAGAGAGAGATCAGAAGTAGGCAGAGAGGCAGGCAGAGAGAGAGGGGGAAGCAGGCTCCCTGCTGAGCAGAGAGCCCAATGCGGGGTTCGATCCCAGGACCCTGAGATCATGACCTGAGCTGAAGGCAGAGGCTTTAACCCACTGAGCCCCCCTTTTTTTTTTTCAAGATTTTATTTCCAAATTCTTATTAGCCATTTTGCCTTTCTTTAGAAATAGTAGAAAGAAGAGAACCATGTTGCATTTTCCTCAAATGCTGTGTAATGCTTTATACATTACTAAATCTTTATGGAAGACTGAAAATAAAGAGATTTTGTTGAAGACAATAAGAAGAATAGATGTTGGTATTTTTTTCAGGTAACTGAGGTAAACAAACAAACAAACACCTATCTTGTCTGAGATTTTGCCTTTTGCAAGGAAAGAGATGGGTTTTCCCTAAAGTTTTATTTACCTCTAAATTTGTGATCCTAATTATGATTTCTTGATTTATTTTAAAAAGGATACAAGTAGACAAAGAGAAAAGTTTCTTGGAAAATCTGAATTTCTCTGATTTTTTAAAAAACAACCTGAAGTATTTTATAGAAACTATTAGCAAGATGTTAAAAATAATTTTAAGTTTCAAAGAGTATCAATAGATTACAAATGAGTGTAGACTCCTCCACAAATCATTTGGCTAACCAAAACAAAAAACAAAACAAAAAACAAAAAAAGTAATCACCTGACACTCAGATATTTCATGAAAAATCATGAATTAATCTATTGTAGAACTGTAAATTTTAATGATTATAGTATCCTTGATTATGTGACAGTCATGTTCTGATGTCCTTAGTCATCCAGCAGAGGGCCTAGTCCTTAGCATAGTCTTTGCTAAATCTTTTCAAATTGTTTTTATCCCGTTAGTAATTTATATTTATTAGAATTGTTTGCTTGTTTGTTTTTTACTAGCATTTGAAATGAACTTCTAGGAAATGTGGTTAGGTAACTGACCTTGGAGCCTTCCAACGGCAATGGGACCATACTGTGACTAGCATAGAAAATGGGAAAATAATGGTGATGTTAAAAAGGAAATTGTGGTTGAAGTTCAGAGTTTCCCAGAAAATTATTTTTCGACTATGTGAAAAACAACAAAAACAAAAATGGAGAGGTCAAGAGTTTTAAAGAAAAAATAATCACAGAATTTTTTTGTTCGTTAATTGATCAAGATAGTATTTTCTACCCAAGAGAAAATGTCAGAAAGTAGATAGTTAAAAAAAAGTGTGTGTGTGTATATATATATATAGAGAGAGAGAGAGAGAGAATGAGAGAGAGAGAGAGAGAAAGAAAGAGAGAAAAAAAAAAGGAAATTAACTGCCCATGTGTGTCAGACAGGTCCTTGAAGGGGGGATTAGGAAAGGGTATTGTATAGCTAGCTAGGTGATACAGTCTTAGAAGAAGGAACTTGGCCATTTCAATAACTCATCCATTAGCATCGTTCATTGATGTCTTCTCTTCAAGGATTTATTGGCAGCTAAGAAATAGTAATGAGTCCAGCTAGCATGTGTTGTGCTGTGTTGGAGAAAACATGGCTAAAGAGAGCTCTTCTCTCTCTCTTTGTTTTTTTAAATTTCCTAACTGATTAATAATAGCCTTTAATGGACACTTAAAATAAAATTTCCTGACTTTTATTTGTGAATGTGATTTTTCAGAAGTGTAAAGACTCTGTTTGAGTACAACTGAATATGATCATATATTTCTTGCTAAACATATTATATTAATTTCATCCATGCAACTCATAGCATTCACTCTTTCTAAAATATACCAAAGTTTCTTCCTAGAGAAGTAAAATACAGACTCTGTTAAATCAATAAATATTTGTGAACATTTATATTTGCATGAGTTTACCCTAACAAATAATTTTTGGAAGTGACAACATTGTCAGAATTAGTTTGAGTTATGACTCTTGTCCATGACAAGGAAATAGTACCAAACAAGATTAAAAGGGACTGCTTTTGAAACATTAATACCAGCCCAATTCTGTTTTTTTGCAAGCGAAAGCATTTAATGTAATCATCTCCATAATATATTATGATGTCTATAGTGATGAATGTAGTGAAGTATACCATACATTCAGATTTCTATTTTTAGGGATTCCATAGAAAGAAATAGTACATGCAACACAAATACTTCTTGGCTATAGTAATCTCTGTTATTTGAAATCTTATCCCAAGATAGTTTTTTTTCAGCAGATATTGGCTAATATTTGAAATAAAAATTCACATATTAAAAACCCAGCTTAATATTAAACCTAAAATTCTCTATTGATGTGTGCCCCTTAAAAACTTAATTTAAAGGAGACATATAGGGATGGAAATGTTAGAATGACTGATTGTTCAAGTTCCTAGATTACAATAATGTAAACTCATATTATTCCTCTAACTATATTATAAAATTTATTTAATTTTATTAATTCTTTTGCCTAATCTTGGAAAGATTTTCCTTTTAATAAAATTGATATGTAGAATGAAATGTAATATTCAATTTGATCCTTAGATATACTAAGATTAGTGGTTATTTTAGAAGGTTTTTTTTTTTTTAAAGATTTATTTGCTTATTTGAGAGAGAGAGCACATGAGCCCAGAGGCAGGGGCAAAGGAAGACAGATAGAAAGTGGGAGAGAGAGTCATAAGCTGATGCCATGCTGAGTGTGGAGCCTGACCTAGGGCTCTATCTCATGACCCTGTGATTAGGACCTGAGCTGAAACCAAGAGTCAGATGAAACCAAGAGTTAGATACTCAACCCCAACTGCGCTACCCAGATGTTCCTGGTGGGTTTTTTAAGATTCAAAAGCCCTCTCCTACTCCAGGATATAACATCTGAATACTTTTCTTTATAGCTCAAGAAAATTAGCGTTTCGGGTAATCTGTCCAGCTAGTAAGAATGAGTACAGGCTATAGTTCACAAAGCATGTTTGAATTGGTAAAGTCCACAGGTACAATCTGTTTATGCAAAACTACCATGGTGCATAAGTACATATTTTTTCAGTTAGAATGAAGTTAGTCTGCCCATAATGCTGTCAGTTCAAAATATTTCTCCAATTTAAATTATACTTTGGGGGATGGGTGAAATAGATGATGAGAATTAAAGAGTATACTTATCATGATGAAAAAAATAAAATTGTATATATCTTGACAAATGATTGTATTCTATGGCTCTAACATACTATAAATCTTAATTCAAATGTATAAAGGGCAAATATTTGTATTTCGTACCTAGCAAATTTAAGAGTGTTTTTTTTATTGTGTTATGTTAGTTATCATACAGTACATCATTAGTTTTTGATGTATTCCATGATTCATTATTTGCGTATACCACCCAGTGCTCCATGCCCTCCTTAATACCCATCACCAGGCTTACCCATCCCCCCACCCCACTCCCTTCTAAAACTTTTCATTTGTTTCCCGGAGTCCATAGTCTCTCATGGTTTGTCTCCTACTCTGATTTCTCCCCCTTCATTTTCTTTTCTCCTAATGTTTTAAACAAGAAGAAGATTAGAAACAGGTAAATTCTAAAACATGTTAGTATAGGTAATCTTTCAGCTCTTTAGTCTATAGAATTATAACTTTAGAACACAGCTGGATAAATTATTTATATTGCTCTGTTTATTAAAAAAATGGTACCTATAAATTAAACCCTTTGAATAGCCTCTAGTTGTTTCAGCTGGAGGCTAAACCATTCATTTCAGCTGTTTTCCTTACCTTCATAATGGGGTAGCCTCAAAAATCCATTTTGAAACCCCCAAATGGGGACCACTTATGAGAGTCATCAAATACTTAAGCTGTTGGTACTAAATGAGTATATGACAAGTGATCATATGAACTACACCAATACCATGTAGATAATTTATTTATTTATATTTTTTCACATATATCATATTAAATGACACTTATAGCATAGGTTGTTCTGTTGAACACTTAGTTAACCAGAACATCTTATATCCATTCTGTAAAGATCCTTAAAGCAATTACCAAATTGTCTGTTCTTTTATTTCAGTAATTCAGACTAGTATTTATCCTTAGTTTATGTTAGAATCTTCATAGCTAGGGGCGCCTGAGTGGCTCAGTGGGTTAAAGCCTCTGCCTTCGGCTCAGGTCGTGATCTCAGGGTCCTGCGATCCTCTCTGCTCAGCAGGGAGCCTGCTTCCTCCTCTCTCTCTGCCTGCCTCTCTGCCTCCTTGTGATCTAGATCTCTCTGTGTGTCAAATAAATAAATAAAATCTTTAAAAAAAAAAAAGAATCTTCATAGCTATTCTGGTTATACTACTGTGTAATGAACATGTCTATCTATATATATGAAATAAAGACAAGCTTAAAAATGAAATGATTATTAATGTTAGGAATAATTTAAATTGCCTAACTTTTAACAAATTCAATAATTTATTGAAGAAATCTAAAAATTTTTAAGATTTTTCATTTGTTAATATAACTATGTGCTGCCGAGTCCCAGCAGCTTCTGGTATTCAGACATAAAGGGTTTGGTCCTTGACATTCAGGAATTTATAGTAAGAGAGGTTTCAGAAAGATCTAGAAATGTTGGAAATCCTATGTTTATAGAGAAAACTGTAAGAAAATATGTTAGAAGAAAACCAATTGTAAAAGAAACCTACAAGACATTAAATATTGTTAGAACAAAATGTTAATGTGACAGATGAGATTAAAATGGTGGGCAGAGGCCAAATCACATTGGTGCTATATGCTACTCATAAAAGGGAATTTGAACTTGGAGTCATTGATGGATTAGAAATAAGGGATGACATGATGTCATACATTTTAGGAAAAGGGATAGGTTAGAAATTATTACTACTGGATGTAGAAAGACGAGATATAATAGAAATTCTAATAAGAAGGAGGGATCCTGCACTAAGATAACTATTTTAGGGATGCAAGAGCCTAGACAAAATTTTTTTAAAGATTTTATTTATTGGAGAAAAAGTACATGCAAACACACATGTGGGGGTCAGGGCAGAGGGAGAAGCAGACTCCCCACTAAGCAGGGAGCCCCATGTGGGGCTCCATGCAGGGCTCCACATGGGGTTCCCTGGGGGGCTCCATGTGGGGCTCTATGCAGGTCTCGATCCTAGGACCCTGAGATCATGACCTGAGCCAAAGCCAGACATTTAACCAACTCAGCAACCCAGGCAAAATGAGCCCTGACTGACTGACTATTTATTTATTTATTTATGATGTTATGTATTTATTTGTCAGAGAGAGAGAGAGAGAGGACCTGTACGGGAGCCGTAAGCAGAGGGAGAGGGAAAAGCAGACTCTCTGCTGAGCAAGGAACGTGATGCGGAACTCCATCCTAGTTCCCGGAGTTCGTGACCTGAGCCCAAGGCAGACACTTAACTGACTGAGCCACCCAGGTGCACAAAGCCTAGACAAATTTAAAGGGATTTTGAGAGAAGAATCAAATTGAATCCTTAGAGTGTAGAAGAGGGAGAAACCTTGATGTCTAGCTTGGTTCATTGAGTGTTGGTGGTATCATTCTTTAAAATTAGAAGCAGAAGAGGAAGATAGTATAGTAGAGGTGGGAAGACAGATAATGAGTTTAATGAATGAAAAGTGAAGATTGCTAGCAGAAAATTGGATAGATATATATATCTGAAGCTCAGGAAAAATGTTGGAGCTTTGAAATTGTAAATTAGAGACTCACCTAGTGTTCTTATGTTTATTCCTGCGTATTTCTATTATTAGATAGGAAAAATTATTCTCCTGTGCACTTTTAAAACTGTCACCTAAGTAATGCGTGAAAGGGATTTTTTTCTTTATTTAAGCAATATACTAAACATCAAAAGCACATGACTAATTTAAAATGATTTCAGTTCATTTTCTTCATTTTATCTTTTTAAATAGAACATTTATATGTTGTCCATTACTTATCTTCCCAATATTACACCTTGTAAATTGTTCCAGATTTTGTAACACAGATTTGTACAGATTGGACAAGGATTGTAGCTCTGACTGTGGCCAACCTAGTTTCTTTAAGCATTTCTTGTACCAGGGTAGACAGCTTCATCTTTCCTTAAGAACAATTTCCCTTGAAAGCTGGAGATGTTGGGTGCTCTTTTGAGTTTACAAATTTTGTCATCTATACCTCAAGAGTAATAGTATTCCCCCCCTTTTTTTTTCAGATCCTGCATAGTTATGTTTGAAAGTATTAGTTTTCCTATCATAATCCTTAACCAACCTGATAGAGGAAAAAGGCACATTAACATACAAAAGGTCAGAGCACTTGCTATGAAAAACATGCTAGAAAATGGCTGGTTTCCTACAAAAGCTAAAACACCTGAATTTCAAGAGTTTTGTATGTATGTACATTTTTGTTCCATATTCAGGTCATCTTTATTTTCTAGGCTACAGGAAGCACCATTGTCTATCATTTAAGCTGTATTATGCTCTGGAGTACAATTTGAAAATTCATTTGTTATTTACTTATGTTAAGGAAAGATCATTTAGTGCTGACTCTGAAAAGACACTATTTTGAACATTTTTAGTCATTTATACTTCTAGGAATATCTCTGTACAAACTTTAGTCCTATGTTCTTTGCCACTATCAATTAGTAGTAAGATCTCTGCAATTTTTTAGTGATATGTTCCAAAACAAGATAATACCTTTAAGACAGGAAGGCCATGAAGCTCAAAATTAGAGATTAAATTCTAGTATATATTATAAAATTCAAGAATTAATCAGTTGTGGGACGCCTGGGTGGCTCAGTTGGTTAAGCAGCTGTCTTCGGCTCAGGTCATGATCCCGGCATCCTGGGATCGAGTTCCACATCGGGCTCCTTGCTCGGCAGGGAGCCTGCTCCTCTCTCTGCCTCTGCCTGCCTCTCTGCCTGCTTGTGTTCTCTCTCTGTTAAAATAAATAAAATAAAATCTTTAAAAAAAAAGAATTAACAGTTGTAATAGTTTTATGTCTATTAGGCTATTTTTAAAAATTAATCATTTAAAATTCCTTGCTCCATTTCTCTCATTTATGTTTGAAATTTTATTTATATTAAAGAAAGTAATGCAAAGAAAAGGATTTCACAACTACATGGTTAGGGTTACACATGTGAATACAAAGAAAGGACCTCTAATTCTAGAAGCATGCTAATAAAATTATGCTTTATACTGGATACTGAAGTGTAACTATATAAAATCAGTAAACAATCACATCATTCATGACACATATACAAAATCATAAAAAAATGGGTCTATCTGCTTTACTCGTGTAAAGTGAATCCTTTTACAAAGGTTCCTTGGTTGAATCAGTCTAGTATTTTAGCTTTTTGTTTTCTTAGTGTGGTATTTTAGCTTTCTATTAGGAAAAATCAAATAAAGGATTTATATATCTATATACTAATGTTTGTTTTGAAATACTCACTTAAAATTAAAAACTTTATAAAAGGTGCATGGTCAAATTATTGGTTGAAAAGTACAAATACACTTAAATAAAATATATGTATTCTTGCTCTATGCCTGATGTTCAATATTCTGGGATCACCAGGCAAATTTGACAATGAGGGTAATAGATTAGAGGACTTTATTTGTCCCTTTTAGCTTTATTTATTTTTTTATAATTAATTTTTTAAAATTAAAATATAATACATTATTTGTCCTGGGGTACATGTCTGTGAATCATCAGGCCTACACATTTCACAGCATTTACCATAGCACATACCCCCCCCAATGTCCATAACCCAGTCACCCTATCCCTACCTCCCCTACCCCCAAACCACCCTCAATTTGTTTTGTGAATTTAGGAGTCTCTTATGGTTTTTCTCCTTCCGGATCCCATCTTGTTTCATTTCCCTCCCCCACCTACACATGACCCCCCGCCCTGCCTCTCAAATTCTTCATATCAGAGAGATCATAGAGTATTTCTCTTACTGACTTATTTCGCTTAGCATAATACCCTCTACTTCCATCCATATCATTGCAAATGGCAAGATTTCGTTTCTTTTGATGGGTGCATAGTAATCCATTGTGTGATTGTGTGTGTGTGTGTGTATATATATATATACACACATACACCACTCTTTTTCATCCATTCATCTGTTGATGGACATCTAGTTTCTTTTCATAGTTTGGCTATTGTGGATATTGCTGCTGTAAACATTCAGGTGCCCGTGCCCCTTCGGATCCCTGTATCTGTATCTTTAGGGTAAATATCCAGTAGTGCAATTGCTAGGTCGTAGGGTAGCTCAATTTTCAACTTTTTGAGGAACCTCCATACTGTTTTCCAGAATGGCTGTACAGCTTGCATTCCCACTTAAAGTGGGAGGAGAAGGAGGGTTCCCCTTCTTCCACATCCTCGCCAACATCTGTCATTTCCTGACTTGCTAATTTTAGCCATTCCGAATAGTGTGAGGTAGTCTCTCACTGTGGTTTTGATTTGTATTTCTCTGATGCCACATGATGTTGAGCACTTTTTCATGTATCTGTTGGCCATTTGGATGTCCCCTTTGCAGAAATGTCTGTCCATATCTTCTACCCATTTCTTGATTGGATTATTTGTTCTTTGGGTGTTGAGTTTGAGAAGTTCTTTATAGATTTTGGATACTAGCCATTTATCTGATATGTCATTTGAGAATATCTTCTCCCATTCCGTCAAGTTGTCTTTTGGTTTTGTTGACTGTTTCCTTTGCTTTGCAAAAGCTTTTGATCTTGATGAAGTCCCAATAGTTTATTTTTGCCCTTGTTTCCCTTGCCTTTGGTGATATTTCTAGGAAGAAGTTTCTGCAGCTGAGGTCCAAGAGGTTCCTGCCTGTGTTCTCCTCAGGATCTTGATGGAGTTCTGTCTCACATTGAGGTCTTTGATCCGTTTTGAGTCTATTTCTGTGTGCGGTGTAAGGAAATGGTCCAGTTTTGTTCCTCTGCATATGGCTGTACAGTTTTCCCAGTACCATTTTTGAAGAGACTGTATTTTTTCCATTGGACATTCTTTCCTGCCTTGTCGAAGATTAGTTGACCATAGAGTAGGGGGTCCACTTATGGGCTTTCTATTCTGTTCCATTGATCTATGTGTCTGTTTTTGTGTCAGTACCACACTGTCTTGATGATTACAGCTTTGTAATAGAGCTTGAAGTCTGGAACTGTGATACCGTCAACTTTGGTTTTCTTTTCCAACATTCTTCTGGCTATTTATGGTCTTTTATGGTTCCATATAAATTTTAGGATTATTTTTACCATTTCTTTGAAATAAATTGATGGTATTTTGATAGGGATTGCATTAAATGTATAGATTGCTTTAGGTAGCATAGACATTTTCACAATATTTGTTCTTCCAATCCATGAGCATGGAACGTTTTTCCATTTCTTTGTGTCTTCCTCAATTTCTTTCATGAGCACTTTGTAGTTTTCTGAGTACAGATTCTTTGATCTTTGGTTAGGTTTATTCCTAGGTATCTTAGGGTTTTGGGTGCAATTGTAAATGGAATCGACTCCTTAATTTCTCTTTCTTCTATTTTGCTGTTCGTGTATAGGAATGCAACTGATTTCTGTGCATTAATTTTATATCCTGAGACTTGACTGAATTCCTGTATGAGTTCTAGCAGTCTTGGAGTGGACTCTTTTGGGTTTTCCACATAAAGTATCATATCATCTGCAAAGAGTG
>JAPYYJ010001973.1:0-13466 GCA_028533885.1 Nasua narica | reverse complement strand
CGCACAGCTTTCTCCCGGGCCCACCGGACGCTGACTTCAGTGACCATCTTCCAGGGACTTGCAGAGACACGGTCTCAAGCTGAACTTCTTCAGCTGAAGCCTGATCGTCCAGTGATAAGTTGGGGTCACTACACACCCCGCCCCACCTCAGACACAACGGTCAGTCCCGGAGAAGCGCCCACTAGACAGACTGTCAACGTCTGATACCAGCATTGGAATATTTATTAGTTCACCGAATTTCTGACAGTGGTTTCCTCAGAGTCATCATCAAGTTCTTGGCCCCTTAAAACCACACGTTAGACGTGTTCTTCCGTTCAGAAATCAGCCCTATGCGAAGGGCCTGTAAGTCATGCCCTCCGACGTGCATCGGGACGTCACACGGGGACGCCGCAGACCCTTGGTAAAGAACCCATCTGGGAACAGCATTATGATGGCGAGGGGCTGGGGACGGGCCAGATTCCCGCCGCAGGACCCCCCGGGGTCACGTAAGCCCGGCGCCTCCCGACTCCCGCGTCAGCTGAGTGAATGACCACAAGGAAAAGGCCGGGGGCCTGGGGGCTCCGGGTGGGCGGCAGGCTGAGTGAGGAGGTCAGGTGGGGCGGGTAAGTGGGGGGACCCGGAGCCGGAGCGGGGGCTGACCTCGGTGGCCCCCCTGCCGAGGAAGGGCTTGGGAAGGGCGGAGCGCGAGATGGGAGGGCCCAGGGCGGACGGGCCTTGGCGCCAACAGGCAGGGGAGGCCTGACTGCAGCAAAAATCAGGTTTCCTATGTTCATAGTAGCAACTGACAATGGTCTATAAATACCCGGATTTTATCTCCCAGGGAAAAATGCCCCCGCCCAGGAGGGTGGCGCTCACAGCCCCCCAGAGGGGATGCTTCCGCTTGGACCTGCTCCAGCGGGCGGCGGGGACAGTCCCACCCGGGTGTTTGCGTCCTGGGCCTAGAAGCACCGTGGGGTCGGCCTGCCCGACAGACGGGCTGTCCGCTGACCCGAGGTCAGGGGCCGGAGCACGAGCGCCCCGTCACCGCGTCAGACGCTCTGGGACAGATCAGGAGGAGAGGGAAGGGCTTCCTCCAGCCGGGCCACGGCCTGCTTCAGGTCCTGCACAACGAGGTCCACCTCTGCCCTGGTGGTGCTGCGGCCCACGCTAAGCCGGAGCGCGTTCCTGGCCACGTCGAAGGGGATGCCACAGCTCAGCAGCACCGGGGACGGCCTGGAGGTGGGGGTGAGAGCCCGTCAGCGCTCTGTGCTCCCGGGCCACGGGGAAGGGGCCCTGCCCCCCTGCTCTCCACCAGCGCCCCAGGTTGGGCTGTGTAGACCTATCTCTGCTCTCTGTTGAATGCCTCTAGGCCCCCGGCCTCAAGTCCTCTGCCCTGGGGGTGCGTGCGAAGAGGCCGAACCCCGCCTTCCAGGGCTTGGACCCTCGAGGAGTGGGGGCAGGTCTCGGAGGAGAGGGAGGCACACCCGGGGGCCCCGCCACTGCTCCCGGCAGCTCTGGTGCCACTCCCCCGCCTCCCCCCCCCAACCCCCGCCCCGAGTGAGGGTCTCCGGCGTTGCGGCTGAAGGTCAAGGGGCTTCCTTGAGGGCCGCCACACACCTTTTCCCAGACTCTTCCCTCTTCTCCCCCCACCCCCCGCCGCCTGCAGTGGGCACGCAGCTCAAGGGCCCGCGGGCACCCACACACACAGGCCCCGGGGCAGAAACGGCACGGCCAAGGCCGCTGTCACGTTACAGAGCTCCTGAAAGCCGTCCACATAAACGCCCCTCCCCGTGCACAGGGCTAGGTGGGAGCGGGGACTTTCACGGCTGCGGTTCCTGAGGGTCTAGGCCAGAGACCCCCGCAGCGCAGGGGAGAGAGGGGATGGGGCCCGTCGCTCTTGGCCCTCCGCCCTCCCCTGGGTGGGTGGCCTCACTGCCTATTCCAGGGGGCACCCCCTCCCACCCTTGCAGGGGCCACACTGGACACCCGCCCCCTCCCAGCTGTGCCCACAGGCCCTCCTCCTGTTCCTCGTCCCTTCCCCCTCACCTCGTGGCTGGTGAGACCAGACTGTACCTGCCTCAGCTTCCCCATCTGGGAAATGGGCCACTCAAATCCCTTCTGGAGGGCCGTGGGGAGCATTCTCGAGCGCCCTCCTCCTGCAGTCCATGCTCACCCCGCCTCACTGCCGCTGACGGCCGCTTGGGCTGCCGAGCCGGCTCCTGGCCTCCCCCACCGTCGTGCAGCCCTCCCTGGCAGAGCTCTGAGCTGTGACGAGGGTGGTCATCCCCGCCCAGCCCCCGGCCCTCGGGAGCCCCCCGGCCCCTGGGCTCACTCACCATGCCAGCCAGACTCCCGCACAGCCCGCCGCGGACCATGGCCCGGCTCCTTCTGGGGCCCCGGCAGCCTCACCCAGCCCCTCACCCAGCTCTGCGGGCCCCCCGCTCACGGTGAGCGGGAAATCGCGGCCCTGCTCTCCCTCCACTGCAGTCGGGCCAGTCTCGGCTGCCCGGGCCCTACATCCTCCCGCCCCGGCCACGGCCACTCGATGGGCCTGCTCTCCTGGAATCGCCCGACACCAGGCAGGGCCATCTGGAACCAGCCGGGCCTGTCACAACCCTCCCAGAGCCTCTCACTTTCCCAGGACAGAGGGAGCTCCCGAGGCCGCAGCTTCCCCTCCTCCCCTCGGAAGCCCCAGGCCCAGCGGCCTGCTCTGGCCGCCCGTCGGACGGGCCCCGGACACCGCGGCCCAGGCGCGCGATACTTACTGGTCCACGTGGTCTGAGTGGCACGCAGCCCCCACGCTGGCCAGCAGCGTCCTGCACTGGGCCAGCACCGCGCGCCCTGGGGAGGAAAGGCGTGTGGCTGTGGGCGGAAGCCGCCGCCGGGCCCCCAGCTGTCCGCCTCCCGCTGCCTGCTGCAAGTTTGGAGGCTCCTTCCCTCGGGCCCCCGGGGGGCGGGGGGTGCCCCGGGCACAGGCCGTCTCTTCTCTGGTGACAGTGCCCCAGGGGGCAGACAAGACACTTCCTCCCAGACACAATTCTGCCCCGAGAACTGGCCTCGAACATGTTATTTCCGGTCAGCAGCCGAGAAAGACCCCAGAACTGTCATCGGCTGCCTTCCTTCTCACTTTGTAGTCCTGGTCGTGACACTGAACCTTAATATTTGTGTTTTCTAGAGCTGGAGACACGGGGCGCTGCTCTGGTTGAGCCGGAAGGCACGTCCCTCTTCTTTCACAAGCACAGACATTGAAGTAATAAAGCCACTGGCCTCATTAAAAGAACCCGTCTCATTTAAATGGACACGGGCCTCACTGAATACGATACATATGGCCCCACAAAAACGGGGATGAGGACTGAGGCACAGGTCCCATCCCCAGGCACAGTGACGCCTGCCCAGGGCCGGTCCGTGGGGCAGACACGGGCGCTCCTCGCGCAGTCCAGGGGGACAGAGGGAGCGACCCCCTCTCCCCTGGGAACTTCCCCCAGACCGCTCTGGGGACGTGCCTCCCTCGCGCCCAAGGCCCAGGATCCCCTCTCAGTGGCACATGGCCGGTCGAGGCCCTGGACTCGACCCTGGGGCCCGGGTGAGCCGTGTTTTATCTTCTGGATTCCAGTGACCCTGCCGGTCCCAGCCGGGAGGCAGTTAGCGCGGGAACCATGAGCCTGACTCGGAGCCTGATTTTAAAGTTGACTGCCTCTCCCTGGTCCTCGCCGAATGTTCTGTCAAACTCGCTGATGGCGATGGATGAGCCAGCCCAGAATCCTGCTTCCGTGCGCACGAGCGCTGCGCACGATGGGCACGACCGCATGCCCTGCACCAGCGCGAAGAGCCCGGGCAGGGAGAGCAGGAAGCGGCCGGAGCGGCCCCACCTCCTGGGGACACCCGTCCTAGGGGTCCACTCTGCCCCCTCCGCCGCCCACCTCCCCACGCGGGGACCAGGAGACCCTTGTCACCTTGGAGCTGGGGTCCCCGGATGGAAAAGTTGCACGTGTTGGGGAGTCGCTCGGTCCCTGGGAATCGGCTGTTCAGATGAATTCTCTGCTTATCAAACTCGGCCTGAAAAGGCAGTGAAGACTTCAGAGGTAGTTTCAAAGCACACAGTACCCGCCCCTCAAATGTCTGACCTCGAGCCTTTCCTGGAAGACAAAATCTCAACCTTGACACATAAAACAATTAGTTCATCCACAAGCATCTACCTATAATAGATACAGGGACTGTCTGGGAAGCCAAGTTATTAGGAGAAAAAATTCTGAATACACGTGACTCTTCTCCGCATGGCCACCAAATACCCGAACTCTGGGCTTTTCTACCGCGCCTCTCTGAGGCTCCAGCGCCCGGCCTAGAGCCCACCTTGGGGGTTCTCCTGACTCAGCTTCTGTCCTCTCGCCTCCACCCTGACTGTCCCCGGAGTCCCTGGGCCGAGTTCCACAGACCCCCATCCTCGTCCTGCCTATGCCTGGGGCAGCACCGACCCCGACCTGCTGGAGGAGGGACGGGCCCCCCAGGCCTCAGCCCCCCAGCCTCCACGACCCCGGGCTCACCGCCAGCCGCTGCTCCAGGTAGTCCCGCACGTCTCTCATGTGGGCCTCGTAAGCCTCGCAGTTCCTGGTCACCAGCTCAGCGGCCTGGGGACAGGGACAGTGGCAGTGTGAGAGAGCACGTTCGATTGTCATAAAGTGAAGGAGAATAAAAGCCCTCAAGCACAGAGGTGACATTTCCTGATGACAGAGAAGTGCATTCCCTCAGATTGCTCTCTTCCCGGGACATCAGGAACAGACGATATTTGCGGAGTGCGACCCGGGGACGGGGCCGCGGTAAGAGCTTGAGAAGGGTTGTCTTCCCACGTCCAACAGGGATTAACTTTATAGGGCGCTTCCCGCTACCCTAGGCACCAGAGATACCGCCTGTGAGGGCGAAGAGCACTCCCAGGTCTCGAGGCACAACCATCGCAGAGACCAAGGGCGGAAGGGAAGAGGGAACAGCATCATAGACGGTGGAGAGCGCTCCGAAGGGCATGGGGCACGCGGGGCGGGTGGGAAGGTGACAGTGCACGGAGCTAGGGTGCTCACGGCCACGGCGGAGGGAGAGGCAAGTGTGCTTCTGGGACGGGGTGACCGAGGGGGACAGGGCCCGGCGCCCCACGACAGGCAGGTCAGGCCCTAGGTGCAGCAGCACAGATGCATGTGGGTTTTAAGAAAGAGGTGAGATGCCCTGACTCGCACACGTAACGATCATTCTGGATGCTGTGCAGAGAGTGGAAGGGACCACAGCAGGCGTCCAGACTGCAGACGGGGACGACCGGCCCAGAGTCGGCGGCCCCGGAGACATACGAGACGCAGACCTCGACATCCTCGACAGACAGACTGTCCCAGACAGACTGGTGGCTCATCAGTGCAGGGGGCCAAGGGCCAGGTGGGACCGAGGCACTGCCTCGAGTTCCAAAGTGAGGTCCAGGATGGCGGGAGGCAGCACGGGGAGGGAGGCGGACCAGGGAGGAGAGACACACACACACACACACACACACACACACACACACACACACACACGGGCGTGGGCCCGGGAACCGGGTCTCTCAGAAGGGTCAGGACCCGCCCCGAGGCCAAGTTCAAAGCCCTGCTCACAGGCTGGCGGAGCTGCGGGACAGGGTGGGTGCCACCAGGGAGCAGCTGCCGAAAGGGGCTGGCCGGCGCTGGAGGCCCCAGGCAGGTGAGGAGGCCAAGGCCTGGCCAGGGTGCAGGGGAAACTAGCCAGAGCGAGGCCCACGGTGAAACCTGGGACGTAGGCCTGGTGTCTGAGGGGTGCTGGGTGGGGCAGTCCCTGGGCCTGAGCCCTGACCGGTGGGCACTGACAAGGCCTCCGGGTAGCCAGTGCCAGAATCGAGCTCAGGGGCGGGGCGCCCAGCTGGTGTCACAGACCCGCCCTGTGGGGGACCCCGCCCCTACCCCACGTCCGGGGCCGACCCCGAGACAAAGCACCTCTCGCGGGCCCCAGCTCGCAGTGGCTCACCTTCCCGAGGCCGGCAATCATCGGCGTGTTCTCCGTCCTGTAAGACACAAGGGAGTCAGTTCCGTTTCCACGCACAGCAGCGAACCGACGTCCCAGGACGGGGTCCGGTCTGTGAGTCAGGAGTTCAGCCGGAAAGGACGACACCCGCTCCCTTCCCAGGCACGAGCCGCGGGCTCCCCCAACCCTCCGACGCCAAGCCAAGGTCCACGCACCGTGGCCACGGCCCGCCTGGGGCAACCGCACGGGGTGTCCTCAGGGACAATTCTGTCTAGACCCCTCTCCTGCGCAGGAGAAACCCCTCCTCCTCCAGCTGCGGAGCCCACGGCCCCCAGTCCAACCCGGCGGAGCTCGGAGACCCCAGCTCCGCGCTGTCCCATCAGCTGACCCATCAGCTGCAGCCTCTCGACGGTCAGGTGGGACAAGCGGCGGGTTTCTGACACTGTGCGTGCGCACGACGGGGCTGGGGGACCCCTGCAGGCCCAAGGCTCCTGCTCCGACCTAACGAACTGAAAACACAACTCTTCACGCTATTGTCAGGAAAAACAAAAGAAATCACGAACGTCCTATTTTTCTGAATATTCAGTTTTGGCTGAAGTTTGCTTCAACCTTGGGAGCTGGCTGCTGCTCGCTGACCGGCAGATAACAAGATAAGTGGACAGAACACAGGGCATTACAGGTAATGCGATCCCGCTGATCTCCCTGTGACAAGTTCACCGGTCAGTTCTGTCCCTGGAGGCGGGCTCCGGCACCTGGGGGCGGGCTGGGGAAGGGCAAGGAGCCGTGCGTGGAGAATCCCGACGTCTGAGCGTGTCCTACACGCGGAGTCCTTGACCCCTGCGGGATCCCAATGCCGTCCCGCCTTCGGGCCTCACCCCCCTCGTCTGCGGGACAGCGGCCGGACCAAGAGCGTCTCTCAAGGTCTCTGCCCTGTGAGTGCCAGGAGGGGCTGCCCGGGTGGAAGAGCGGGGGGCCCTGTCCAGCCCGGAGCCTGTCCCCGCCCCGAGCATCCGGTCAGCCTCCTCTGCCTCCTTCTGGAGTCACGCAAACCCTGCTTCCCACTCCCGGTCCACATACTGAGCTCCCTATCGGGGCTTCCTGAATGCGTGATGCACTGCTGCTGCTTCTCCTTTTTTTCTTTTATGAAGATGATGTAGATTCATATGTGTTTCTAAGAAATAAGTCAGAGACATTCTGTGTACCCATCACTCAGCTTCTCCCAGTAACACTGTGGTACAAGATCACAATCCGGATGCGGATGAGATACAGAACATTTCCCCGGCCTTGAAGGTCCCTCCCATTGGCCTTTTATAACCAGACCCGCCTGCCTTCGGCCCCGCCCCTTCGTCAGCCCCTGGCAACTGCTAATCTGTTCTCCATCTCTAATTCTGTCCTGTAGATGGAATCCTAGTTAGCATTTGGAGGGACTGGCTTGTTTCATTCACCACCATTCTGTGGACATTGCTCCCAGGCTGTTGGGCGAATCGATAGCTAATCCCTCTCCATTACCGAGCAGTGTCCGCGCCCAGCTGTGCCACGTGTGGTAAGCCAGCCCCTCATTAAAGGACATCTGGGCTCCTCGCAGTTGGTGGCCATTGTCACTAAGGCCGCTAGACACACTTGTGTGCAGGCTCTTGTGCGAATGGAAGTCTGCGTGTCTCTAAGTGCCCAGGAGTGAAATTCATAGATGGCATGGTGGGTGTGCATCTAGTTTTAAGAGAAAATGCCAAGCTGCCTTCCAGAGCTGCTGTCGCATTGCCACCCCCACCGGCCACGTGTGAGCGAAGGAGCCTCTGCGTCCTGGACCGCACTCCGCGTTGTCCCTGGTTTTTGTTTTAGCCGTTGCGGTAGGTGTGATGTCTCACTGTGGTTTTAATTTGCATTTCCCTAACAGCTAAAAATGTTCAAGATCTTTTCGATCTTTTCGTGTGCTTTTTTGCTATGTGTGTATCCTCTTTGGTGAAATGTCTGTGAGTGTCTTTTGCCCATTATGTGACTGAATTGTTTGGGGGTGTTGGCTGGTGAATTTTGAGTTTTCTTTATGTATTCTAGATACTAGTCCCTAAAGGATATAGTGCACGGCTTGCCTCCTCTTACCAAATTCTTTTGCAGGGCGAAAGGTTTAAATTTGGATGAAGTTCAATTATCAATTTTCCCTTTTATGGATGTTTTTGGTATCAAGTCCGAGATCTCTTTGCTGTGGCCTACAGCCTGAGGATGTTTTCCTGGTTTTGTTTTGTTTTGTTTTTTTCCTAAAAGTTCAAAGTTTTATGTCTCACATTTAAGTTCACGTGAGACTTGGGTTAAGGTTTGTCTTCTGCATAAGGATGTCTGATTGCTCCAGAGTCTTCCCTCCACCATGTTACTTTGTATCTTTGTCAAAAATCACGTGGGCATATTTCTGGTTGTATCTATTCTGTCCCACTGGTCTACTTGCTGGGCTTTGATAGAAATTGGGCTAAATGGATTCGTCAATTTGGGGAGAACTGACCTTTACTATATTGAGTCTTTTGATCCGTGAACACAGTATGTTCGATCTCAGCTTTCTTTTAGCCAGATTAGTAGTTGTCAGCTTTTAAGTCCTACATCTGCATATTTTTGAGTGATTATAGATCATACTGTATTTCTAATTTTGTTGTTCAGACGTTCATTACCAGTATACAGAAATACGATCAATTTTTGTATGCTTCTCTTGTAACCCGTGATCTTGCTGAATTCACTCATCAGTCCCAGGAGTTTTCTTATCTGTTCCTTGGGATTTGCTATAGAGACCATCATATGATCTACAAAAAGGGGCAGTTTTACCTCTTCCTTTCCAATCCATATTCCTTATATTTCCTTTTCTTGCCTTCTGCACTGACTAGAACCCCCAGCACTGCTGAAAGAGAAGTGAGTGGACATCCTCGGCTTGCTCCTGGTCGTAGCAGTAGAATAATCAGGCTTTCACTGTTGAGCGTGACACTGGCTGTAGGGTTTTTTTGAAAATGCTCTTTCCAAGCTGAAGAAGTTCTCTAGTCATATTGTGAGAGTTTTTAATGAATGAATGTTGAATCTTACTAAATGCTTTTTCTACATTAAATTATTTTTCTTTTTCTTTTTTTTATGTAGGCTTCATGCCCAGTATGTAGTCCAGCACGGGGCCTGAACTCACGATCCTGAGATCAAGACCTGAGCTGAGATCAAGGGTCAGATGCTCAACCAACTGAGCCACTCAGGTGCCCCAATTTTTCTTCTTTAATATACTACATTACATTGATTGATTTGGGAATACTGAAACAGCCTTGCATCCTTGGAATAAACTCTATCATGATGTATATATATATTTTTATATATTGCTGAATTCCATTTGCTAATATTTTGTTAAAAGACTCGGATTCTAAATTCATGAGAGAGGGCGCCTGGGTGGCTCAGTTGGTTAAGCGACTGCCTTCGGCTCAGGTCATGATCCTGGAGTCCCAGGATCGAGTCCCATATCGGACTCCCGGCTCTGCGGGAAGTCTGCTTCTCCCTCTGACCTTCTCCCCTCTCATTCTCAGTCTCTGTCTCTAATAAAAAAAAAAAAAAAAAAAAAAAAATCTTTAAATTCATGAGAGATATTTGGTCCACAGTTGTTTTTGTTTTTGTTTTTTTTTTGTACTATCTTTGTCTGGCTTTGGTATAAATTCATAAAATGAACTGGGGAAATGTTTCCTCCTCCTATTTTTCTGGAAGAGACTGCACAGAAATGGTGTTATTTCTTTACATGTTTGGTAGAATTTTCCTGTGAAACTATCTGGGCCTGGAGATTTCTTTTTGGGGAGTTTTAAAATTACAAAAATTAATTTCCTTTTCTTCCTTTTCTTAATAATTATAAAGCTATTTAAATGATCAAGTCTCCTATTAGGTGAGTTGTTGTAATTTGTTTTTTGATGAAGTATTCTGCTTCATCTGAATTCTCAAATTTAATATTGGCAATTTGCTTCTTCTTTCCTTTTTTTGTGAGTCTTACTAGACGATTGTCAGTTTTTTTTTATTTAGTTTTTAATTCTAGTATACTTAACATACAGTGTTATATTAGTTTCAGGTGCACAATATAGTGAGAGATTTGTCGGTTTTATTAATATTTTTAAAAGGCTATTTCTTTGTTTCAATTATTTTTTAAAAAATTGTTTTTGTCTTCAGGGCATCTGGGTGACCCAATTGGTTCAGCACCTGACTTTTCATTTTGGCTCAGGTCATGATCACAGAGTCACGGGATCAAGCCTTCCAACAGGCTCTGCACTAAGTGGCGGTTCTCTCTCTCCCTCTGCCCCTCCCCCTGCTCTTGCTAAAAACAAATAAATAAAATCTTTAAAAAATCATTTTTGTTTTCAATTTCACTAATTTCTTTTCTCTAGTATTTCCTTATGTTTGCATTGGAGTTACTTTGCTCTACTCTTTCTAAGTTATTCAGGTAAAAGCTTATTGATTTCAGAGTCGTTTTCTTTTTTTAAAATTAAGATTTACTTATTTATTTATTTAGGGAGCACTCATGAGTGGGGGAGGCGCAAAGGGAGAGGGAGAGAGAATCTCAAGCAGACTCCGCACTGAGCTCAGAGCCCCACATGGGGCTTGATCTCCTGACCCTGAGATCATGATCTGGGCTGAGATCAGAGTCAGATGGTTCACTGACTGAGCCGCCCAGCTGCCCCAAGAGTCAGCATCTTTTTTTAACATATTCATTCAGGGCCATAAATTTCCCTCTCAGCCAGGCTTTCGCTGTCTCACAAATTTTGATAAGGTGTATTTTCATTTTCATTCATTTCAATGTATTTAATTCTTTTGAGCCCTCTTGTTTGACCCACGGTCTAGGTAGAAGGGTGTTGTTTGTTTCTAAGTGTTTGGAGATTTCTGTGGCTCTTGTCAAGAACATGTATCTTGGGGACGCCCGGGGGCTCCGTCTGTGGCCTTCGGCTCAGGTCATGATCCCAGTGTCCCGGGATTGAGCCCCGCGTCAGACTCCTAGCTCAGTGGGGAGCCTGCTTCCCCTCTGCCTGCCGCTCCCCTGCTTGTGCTCTTGCTCTGTCTCTCTCTCTCTCTCCCTGGAAATAAATAAATAAAATCTTAAAAAAAAAAAAAAAAGAATACGTATTTTGCTGTTGCTTAAATCTGCTATAGGGTGAAATGTTCTAAACACTTCAATTAGGTCCTGTTGATCGTTGGCGGTTAGTGAGTTCTTCCGCATCCCAGCTGATTATATCTAGTTGTTGTATCCATGGTGGAGGGAAGGGTAGGAAAGTCTCCATCTGTGGAGATGGATCTCCACAATCCAGACTGTCTGTCTCTCTTTTCATCCAATATGTCTTTGCCCCCATACCTGCGCTCTGTTGTGTGCTCCATCACCGTCTAGGATTGCCGGGACTTCTTGGTGGACTGACTCTTATCATTATACAACGTCCCCTTTGTGTCTCTGGTAATGTTCTCTGCTCTAGAGTCTCCTTTATCTAATATATAGCCATTCCTGTTTTTCCTTTGATTAATGTTTATATGACACATATTTTTCCATTTTTAATTTTCAACCTCCCTTCTGTCAATTTATTTGAGGTGAGTTTCTTCTAGGTACCCCACACAGTTGGCCCCCGAACAACACAGGTTTGAACTGCAGGGGTCCACTTGCCTGCAGATTTTTTACAGAACTGTAAATGTATTTTCTCCTCCTTATCGTTGTCTTAACATTTTCTTTTTGCTAGTGTACTTTATTGTGAGGATATAATATATAACACATATAACACACAAAACATGTGTCAACTGACAACTTACGTTATCAGTAAGGCTTCCGATCAACAGCGGGCTTTTAGCAGTTAAGTTTTATGGAGTTAAAAATTACACGCAGAGTTTCAACTGTGCAGGGGTTTGGCACCGCTGACCCCTGTGTCGTTCAAGGGTCAGCTGCAGTTGGGTCAATTTTTTTTTTTTACGATCTATTTTAAAGAGAAAAGAGCATGCCCACACAAGTACAAGTAAAGGGAGGGGCAGAGGGAGAGAATCGTAAGCAGACTCCCCGCTGAGCATGGAGCCTGATGCGGGGCTCGATCTCACCACCCAGGAGACCACAACCTGAGCTGAAACCAAGGGTCAGACGCTTAACTGACTGAGCGCCTCAGTTGGGTCAATTTTCCACGTGATGGGTATGGTCTCAAAGTTCTCTGTCTTCCTAGGCTGTCCTGTTCCCGGTCCACTGTCTAGAGTTGGCTTTGGTTGGACATTTTTTTCTGCCCTCATTAGTGTTTCTGAGTTACAGGCTTCATCAGCTCTATGTCAGGGAAAAGGAGGCAAAAGAAAACCCAGGGAACGCACTACCATGTTGTTCCTGCTTCTCCTTCTTGTGAGAATTTCTGGTAAAAGCCGGAGCCCTGGCAAGGCCTCACTCCCTGGCTCCAGTGTCAGCTTCTATCACAGCGACACAGGAGCTGTCGGAAAGGAAGCCAGGTGCTCCTGGGCGACCCCGCTCACCCCACCGTCACGAGCACAGCTCAGACACGAGACCTCGAGCTCTGAATCATCCCGACAGAGACCAAAGACCCGTGAATGTGCAGAACCCATCAGCGGAGCAAATTCTGGCTCCGTAGTGATGTAGGATGTGCTATTACAGTTCTTCCAAGAGACGAGGAAAAGCTACTGCCCTACAGGCCAACAGTAGGGCCAGGAGGTCAGACACTCCGCTACCATTCTATCTTACCCTGGCCTGAAATTCCGTTCTTGTCCACCTCCAAACAGCATAGGGTACAGAGGGGTAAGTTCACCGAGCCCTCGGACGTAAAGTGCTCCAATCCTGGGACCATAGAACTGAAAGGAAAAGTCAGCCATTTACTGAACAAGAACCTTCTGAGTTCCCACTCTGTATGCACGCCGAGTGCTTAGCAGCACACAGAGAATTACTCCGTACCGTGTGCGCCCCACAGTTGTGCTACCCATCGCCACTCCAGGCGCGTTAGAGGCGCGAAAGCCTTGGGGGTGCAGGGCAGAGCCCGGACTCTTGCTCCCAGCCCAGGGGCTGCAGAGCGTGACTGCACACCACTGAGCAGAATTTGTAAAAGGAGAGGGGCGGGAACTAGAGATTGCCGAGGGCTTGTCCTGGCCATGACGTCGTGTTTTCAAACTGACACTGTACAAAAATCACTAAGTGCTATGGTGTCAGGTGAGCACACAAAGTCCTCCGGAAGCTAGCTGAACAACGCAATTCAACACAGAGCCCTACGAGTACGTCAGGCCCTAGTCAGCACAGAGCATACGAGTACGTCATCCCTTGCCAGCACAGAGCCTACGAGTACGTCATCCCTAGTCAGCACAGAGCCGACGAGTACGTCAGGTCCTAGTCAGCACAGAGCCTACGAGTACGTCAGGCCCTAGTCAGCACAGAGCCTACGAGTACGTCAGGCCCTAGTCAGCACAGAACCCTACGAGTACGTCAGGTCCTAGTCAGCACAGAGCCTACGAGTACGTCAGGCCCTAGTCAGCACAGAGCC
>JAPYYJ010001972.1:0-13466 GCA_028533885.1 Nasua narica | reverse complement strand
ACAGACCATGGTCTCTCACAGAGCTTTGTGTCTCAACCCATTTCCCAGACCCGCGGAGATACCTAAACCACAGATGCTTCCTGTACCTTCTTCATTTTCATTCGTTCGTTCGACAAAGAGTTATTGAGGGTGCTGGGCTAACCTCTAGGGTTACAATGCTGACTGGGACTGGGCAGTTACAATCCAGCCGGACCGTCACAGTGAGGTAAACACACCATGCCGGGAGTGGTTGTAGGAAGTGCCCTGTGATAGAGTAAGTTTGTCCACACAGTTTTTGAGATTGCAACCCCCCTTGGTGAAAGAAAATGCCTACGTCCCCTCCCCTTGAATCTGGCCTGGTTCTGGGATTGTTTCGACCGGTAGAATGTGGCAGAAGGGATGTTTCCCCTAGGCTTTAAAGAAGTGGCGATACCCTCTCCTGTGATGCTTGCTCCAGGGGAAGGCGGCTGCCATGTGAAGGGCCTGACTGGCCTCAGACTGCCGTGCTGTGAGGAAGCCCAAACCAGCTATGTGAAGGGGCTGTGGGGAGAGAGAGGCCCAGTGGGCTCTGGTTCTTCAGCCACTCCAGCAGGTGACAACATGTAAGTGAAGAAGCCATCTTGGATATTTCATGTTGAGTGGTACTTTGAATGTTTGTCTCTCCTAAAATTCATATCTTGAAATCCTAGTGCCCAGTGTGATGGTATTAGGAGGTAGATATTTGGGAGGTGCTTGGGTTATGAGAGTGGAGCCCTCATGCATGAAATTAGCATTCTTATAAAAAAAAAAAAAAAAACATCTCACAAAGCTCCCTAGCCCTGTCCACCACGTCAGGACACAGCAAGAAGGAACCAGCTATGAACCAGGAAGAAGACCTTCTCCGGACCTTGCTGGCACCCTGACCTTAGACTGACAGCCTTAGGAACGGTGAGAAACGAATTTGTTTATAAGTTGATCAGCCTGTGGTATTTTGTTAAAGCATCTCAAATGGACAAAAACAGAAGGAAAGGGACTGTCTGAAGATGTGGCATTTAGTTTGAGATCTGAGGGATGAGAAAGATTTTGACATACAAGAACCAAGGGAAAAAGCATTCCAGGCAATGGAAAGAGATATCGGAGATCCAGAGTTGGGGCAGTTCTTGAGGCGTTCAGGCAGCTGATATCCAACTTGTGGGGCAGAAGTCTGGGGAGCAACGTCAAGAGCTGAAGATTAGATTGGCAAGAGGACAGGGACAGACCAGGAAGGCCTTGTCAGCCATGGCAAGATGTCTCAGTTGTGTTCTAAGTAGAAAGGGAACGCCTTAAACCATTCTAAATACAAAGGCAACACAATCTATATTAAATTTTTCAGAGGGTCCCTGCTGCTGTTAGGCTCTGTGGGTACCAGCTCTGCGCCCCTGATCACTGCTATAGTTCAGTACTGAGAATAGTATATATAGAAGGCGTTAAAAAAGCAAATGTTAAATGAATGCCTTAATAAGAATAGACTAGAGAAGATAAGAGTAAATAAAGGGAGACCAGTAGGGAAGCCTTGCAATAATCCAGGTAAAAGACATTGGCCATGGCTGAAGATGAGAAGAGGAGGGAAGTGCTGAGAAACAGAGGTAGAAGAGATAAGATTCAAGTTCAGGCTCTGAGATGTATCAGTTATATGACCTTGAGCAAATCAAACTCCCTGCACTTCTAATTCTTCACCTGTAAAACCTTCTCAATATAAAAATCTCTAATTCGCACTGTTGTCAAGAATCTCATGAAAAAATATAAGGAAAGCACTCAGTCAAACTCTGTGTTGCAAACTCATGTGAAGAGGCAGGACTATTATTAGGCTCTTCCCCTAAGAGCCTGATGGATTCATCAGAAACACAGTCACTGGTTTTCATCCTATCTCCTAGTGTTGTAGGGTAGCGAGTATATGAGCCCCGACCCTCCGGCCTCTGAAGCTGGCACCATGATTTCATGAGCCATGCTACCTCCTGACGCTCCCCACCATGGTCACGAGAAGCCCCTTTCCATTTAGAACAGCAGTTCTCAAATTAGAACATGCATCAGAAGCTCCTGGAAGGCTTGCTAAAATGCAGACTGTTGAGCCTCACCTCTAGAGCTTCTGATGTGGTCCGCCTAGAGAAAGAATCAAGAACTGGCATTTCTAACTAGTGCCCAAGTGAGGCTAAAGCTACTAATGTGCAGTCACCTTTGAGAACAGAGGAAGCATACACTCAATTGCCTTTTCTGCTTGGAGGGTCTCCTATTCTTCTCAAAGATTCCTAAGAGTCCCAGGAAAATTCAAGAACCAAAAGAAAAATTTCTTCCACCTTTCCTCCATATTTTTTTAAAGATTTTACTTATTTATTTGAAAGAGAGAGAGAGAGACTGTGAGAGAGAACATTAGTGGCGGGGGGCAGGGGTTGGGGAAAGAAGCAGACCCCCTGCCGAACAGGGAGCCCGACACCGGACTCGATCCCAGCATCCTGAGATCACAACCTGAGCCAAAGGCAGATGCCCAACCAGCTGAGCCACCCAGGTGCACCTCCTCCATATTTCTTAATATGAGATCTAGTGGTTCTTGTTTTAAACAACTGGTATGTTTTAGGGGCACCTGGGTGGCTCAGTTGGTTGAGCCTCTGCCTTCAGCTCAGGTCATGATCATTGGGTCCTGAGAACGAGCCCCGCGTCAGGCTCCTGGCTCAGTGGAGAGCCTGCTTCTCCCTCTGCTTGCTGTCCCCCTTGCTTGTGCTCTTTCTCACTCGCACTCTAGCTCAAATAAATAAATAAAATCTTTAAATAAACAAACAAACAAACAACTGATATGTTTTAAAAGCATGAAGCCAACATGCCTGGCTTCAAAACTGTGTTGCATGACCTTGACCTAGTACCTACCTCCTAGAATCAATGTGAGGATTAAAAGTTAATACATGCAAAGCACTGAGAGCCGCGGCTGGCACCCAGTAAGCACTTGATAAATGCCAGCTGTTAGCATTATTATTCCAAAGTGTGACTCATGTAATTGGTTGTTTTATGGTTTTCACATAAAAATCCAATAGAAAGTTCAGCTTCACCTCTGGAAAAATGTATGGGACTGCACAGCAAGCCTTTCAGGAACAACCCTCACTCCCGGCTTCATCTCACTTTTTCACCTTTTTCTTAGAGGACTCCGTTCCCTCACCTCACTGTGTCTTACTGAATTATTGTATGATTCTCTACACCACGTTCTTAAGCAAGGTGAAGCCTATGCATAAAAAAATAGTTCTCCAGTCATTTATGCAGCTTCTTGATGAATAATCGAGGTGTTTCAGGTTCAAGATCCTTACACCCCAACTTCTTTGGGAATCTGGGCATTATTGCTTTACGTCTTCAAGCACCTTAAGCCCCAGTAATAAACCAGACATGAGAAGCACACGATACAGGTGTGTGCGCTCACCCTCCCAACCAACCTTCCGTCCTTCTGAAGGACAGAGAGGGGGCTATCCAGCTCTCACTGCCTTTCCCTTATGGAGACACGACCGACCTCCCACTGACAGAACAGTCTTCCCGTTGTTTTTGTGGCGTTCCCTCATTCAGGAGGCAGCTGAGCGTCCGGTACGTGTCACACGCTGTGCAGGGCATTAGGCAGGTGATAGTGCTTAAGACACTCTCTGTCCTCAAGGAATTCGGACGGTGACAAGCAGACCCATACACAGGGAGGCTATTCCCGCACCGCAAGACCCGCGCTCTGAATAAAGGTCAGCGACACCTGCCGAACACTGGCTGCATGCCAGGCACGGTGCTGTGCATTTTCCCCGAATGATCTCTTTTATCCTCGCGCTGACCCTACGAAGCAAGCGCTGCCATGTCCCTCACTTTGTAGCTGAGGACATGGAAGCACAGAGACGACAAGGTCATACTGGAAGAGGCAGAGGCAGACTTCAAAGTCAGGCAGTCTAACCTCAGGGTCTGCACCCGGAACCTCTCTATTATGCTGCTTTCCCCGCAAGGCAATATGTGCAACAATTGCACGAATAAAGGTTCGAGGGATCTCTGGACCCAGCGATGCAAAGAAGGGGCAGTGGACAGAGAAATCTAATTAGCGAGGGGAGAGAGGGCAGGCCCTCTGGCAAAGCAGGTTAGGTGGCAGAACCGGGGGGTACTCCCGGGCATGGAGGCACGGGCTGAGGAAAGGCTGAGTCAGCGGCCTGTGGCGATGACCCGTAGAGCCTTCGGAAGCTGGCCACCGCAGCAAACTGCACTACCGGCTCCCGGGAGGCCAGCGGGCCCCACGCAGGTAGCCATTTTATGTAACGTTCAGAATCAGCACTTTCCACAGAGTTCATCAATAGAGCAAGGACTGTTAAGACCTAAGGCCTAAAGAGGCACTCACCTCCAGCCCTCACACGTGAAAAAAGAGAATGGATTTTGCAGACAGGCTTTGTCTGAGACTTCGGCGTCTACTGTGTTCTGTGCTTTAATGTTGGATTTGTGACCTATATTAATTATCTTCCAAGTCTAGATTAGGGTCCTATTCCAGCTACCTATTGCTACAAGACCTACCACCCCAAAGCTAAGTAGTACAAGAGCCACCACTTCATGAAGCACACAGTTTTGCAAGTTAGGACTTTGTGCACCCAGAGCTGGCACGACTTTGGGGCAGCTTGAATAACTGGAGATGGCCGGGACGATTTGCCTGGGGCCGCATGTCTGAGGCCATGGTTCCAGATTCCAGATGAATTCCTAGGTTCCCGTCTACATTGTACAGGCTGAGATTAAAGCACCGAGGACGGCTTCTTCGCTCAGATGCCGGCACTTGGCGGAAAGGCTGAAGAGTCAGAGCTCCCTGGGCAGCTCTGTCTCCCCAGAGCCTCTCTGCGTGGGCCCGGGCCCCCTCACGGTGTGGCAGTCCCGGAGCACTCCGACCTGACATGGCAGCTGGCTCCCCGGAGAGCAAACGTTCCAAAAGAGACGCCGCTGCTTCTGTAAAGCCTGAGTGAGGCGTCATGTCTGCCATATTGCAACGGTCGATGCAGTCTCAGAACCGAGCCAGATGTAAGGGGAGGGGATCGAGATGCTTCCTCTCAATGGGCAAGAGAGTCAAAGAACTGGCGGACACACTTACTCCGTCACAGGCTCCACGGGTACGTTGCCCTCGCCTCACCATGACCTGTAAACGGCACTACAACTGCCAATCTTAGCATTCGAGCCCCAGAGGCCGCACAACACCCTCAAAAATGTTCTGCTGAATCAGTGAACGGGTGGATGACAATTAAGAGGGCCTGCCTTATATTTTAGATATCCCAAGGATTCTGAGGAACAGAAAACAAACTACCCAGAAATATTACTTGAATGAAATCACTAACATTTTACCCAGGAAGGTGCCAGGGAAATGTATATTTATACTTATACATGTATAATAGACACATTTTTGTACAGATAAATATGGTGGTTTTGTAGCTACATGAGAAAACAAAAATAATTGCACTATAATTGAATAACTCATTATTCATATAGTGCTTGGCACGTGCCCAACATCACACTAAGCCCTTTATAAGAATTACCTCGGTACCAGAGGCTGAGCTCTGTTATGGACTGAACTGCACTTCCTGCCCCCAGATTCGTATGCTGAAGTCCTAATCCCCACTACCCCAGAATGTGACCCTATCTGGATATGGGTTCTTTAGAGAGGTAACCGAGTTAAGACAAGGTCATTACGTGAGCCCCCATCCAATATGACTGATGAAAAGGAAAGTATGACATAGACACAGAGGGAAGGCCATGCGAAGACGCCCATCTACGTCCACAGGAGAGACCTCAGAAGAAACCAACCCTGCCAACACCGTGAGCTCAGACTTCTACCCACCAGACCTGTGAGAAAATAAATGTCTGAGTGGTGAGACCACCCAGTCTGTGCTACTTCGTGATGGCAGCCCTACCAAACTAATCCAAGGTCCCAGAGGCTAAGGGCAGTAACACCATCAAGCAGGATGAGACCTCACCACTTTCTCTGCCAAATGCCCTGGGAATGAAGGGATGGCTGTGGTTCTTCCCTAACAGCAGAAGACAAGACCGTGGCCTGCAGAAGGAGATACTGGACAGTAAAAAGAACCTCAGAGAGCCATCTAAGCTGTCAGAGCAGAGGGACATAAGAAACCACTCCCAAAACGTCAGAGGGCACCATGGCCTGAGAGCCAAGGATCAGAGGACTTGAGGACATGGACTAAATATGGAACAAAAGGGGGATTTTTCCAGTATAGTGGGGAATCCTCCCAATAAAACTTCTATTGCTTCTACAAAAACTTCTTTTGCTTCTACAAAAGAAATTAACTTCACGGTTCCACCATAGAGTGTAAAGTTCCAGAAAGCCAACGCTGCCTTGATAAGGGCTCAGGGAGACCCGAGCTCCCCCTTCCACACCGGCCCCATGACTGACCACAACAAGCAGGTGGTTCCACCCCAAAGGGGGGGGGGGTGGAGGGGAAGCTGACAGTGGAAAAGGAATATTGAACCAGGTTCCTGTGGCTGCTGTAACAAATTACAACCAATTTGGTGGCTGAAATGCAGAAATGTATTCTCTCACTGGGCTGGAGGCCAAGAGTCTGCAGTATCACTGGGCTGAATCAAGGTGTAGGACCTCCGGAGCCTTGAGAGAATCTGTCCCTTGACTCTTCAGCTAATGGTGGCTATTGGCATTCTTTGATTTATGGCTGCATCCCTCCAGTCTCTGCCTCTCGACCACACTGCCTCCTCCCCTTCTGTCTCTCAGTCAAATCTCTCCCTGTCTCTCATGATGGCATCTAGGACCCAACCAGTTATCCAGGATAATCTCCCCATCTCAAAGTCCTTAACTTTATACATCAGCCAAGACCCGCTTCCCATTTGTAATGTATTTTGCAGATATTTTTTATATCTGTAACCATAAGACATTTAGAGGTTCCAGGTAGGAACCTTTGGGGACCATTACTCAGCCTACTACAGGCATCCTTCACCTCTGCCTGGCAAACAGCATTCCACCAGCTCGGGAAAAGCCATTTTTGAGGCTGGTTGGGATGCCTTTCTTAACACGTTTGTCTGCATGGATGTTTGCCGGAACCCCAAAATGCTAATTTTCCTAATGATATGGTTCGAAACATCTTTCACTCATGTTACATCTTCCACTTTTTAATTCTTTCTTTCTGGCAGGCGGGTTCTAGGATGCAGTTCCTGTGTATACCAAACACGCTCAGGTGTGCAACTTCTAATCAAGGCTTGCAAAGAGCTGCGACTCCTCAGGTTCGAATCCTCGGCACGCTGTTCCTGTAATACACGGAAACTCAAGAGGAAGAGTGAAGGGCAGCCTCGCACTCCGAGGCCTGAAGCGGCAGGAGAGAGAGGATACTGTAGGTGTGAATGTTTAGGACATCAGGATGTGTCAGAGGGTGCCGTGTCCACTTTACCGAAGCTAGCAACTACATCCTCACGTAACTTCCTCTCCGTATGGATCTGGCTGAGAACTGTTCAAAAGAGGAACTTGCAGGAGGAAGGAAGAAGTCATTCTCAGGACAAGGTGGGCAGACTTGGTGACAGACAGATGCAGGCAGAAGTGACAGGAACCTCCCAGCTTCCGGCCCCTCTTTCTCACACCGGCCCCCCAAAACAGGGGTAGCCCCCGCCAACCTCCAGAGGCAGCGGCTCCCCCAGATGTCTTTCCTGGCCTCCGTGGCGGGTTCACTCCAGCAGCCAGCACTCACAGGCTCTGTGATCTCCTGCACGCTGGACCTGCTCCCTTGTCTCATCAGGTTCCACCGCTGCTTCTCCGGTTCTCCGACCGCCCCCACCCTTCCACGCTTTCACTTCCTCCGCTCCTCCCGCGCGGTGTCAGCTCCCACTGCTGCGGGCAAGCCCTTGTTCCCACCATACCTTTAGTGGCCCAACTGATACCCAGGAGATGGCTTTTCCCGAGCACAACTCAGCTTGTCAGTTAATGAACTAAGAAGTATGTCTCAAAAGTTTACTCCCAGACCCTCCTGCATCGGAAATACCTGAAGAGTTGTGTTGGGGTTTTTTTTTAAAGATTTTATCTGTCCACTTGACAGAAAAAGAGAGAGAGAGCACAAGCAGGGGGATCAGCAGAGGGAGAGGGAGTGGGAGAAGCAGACTCCCCACTGAGCAAGGGAGCCTGACGCGGGGCTCCATCCCAGGACTCCAGGATCACAATCTGAGCAGAAGGCAGACAATCGACTGACCCACCCAGGCACCCCAAGAGCTATTTTTTTAATATATTTACTTATTTTAGAGAAAGAGAGAGAGAGCATGGTGGAGAGGGGCAGAAGGACATGAAGAGAGAAAATCAAGCAGACTCCATGCTGAGTGTGGAGCTGACATGGGACTTGATCTCACAACCCTGAGATCACAACCTGAGCCAAAACCAAGAGTAGGATGCCTAACCAACTGTGCCACACAGGTGCCCCTACCTGAAGAGTTTTTAAAAATATAAATTCCTGTCGCACGTGGGTGGCAAAGTCGGTTAAGCATCTTTCTGACTCTTGATTTCGGCTCAGGTCATGATCTCAGGGTTGTGAGACTGAGTCCCAAGTCAGGCTACACACTCAGTGTGGAGTCTGTTTAAGATTCTCCCTCTCCCTTTACCCCTCCCCCTGCCTGCACGCCCCCTCTCATTCCCGGTCAAATAAATAAATAAATCTTTAAAAAAAAAATACAAATCCCTGGGCTCCCCTTCAGACCTAAGACTCAAAATCTCAGTAACGGGGCCCAGGATTCTGCATTGTAAGAAGTATGCCAGGTGGCTCCCGGGCACGTACAAGTTAGAACAATAATATTATTGCTCAGATTAAAAATGTTTGAGATCACTGGAAACAGTAGTTCAGTGTACCCCTACCAGCAGTATATGTGAAGAAATATTGTACTAAAATTTTAGGCTGCATTTTCGCAACTTATATTTTATAAGGCATATTACTGCCATTGATGAGAGGCCCCCACATCTCCACCTTTTCATAGGGAGCTAAGGGACAGGTGTGGCCTGATGTGGCCCAGATTAAGTTCAGTAGTCTATTGCCTTATTCACAGAACGCTCACTGGCCACTTTTCATGTGCTCCAGACTGTATGAAGACCTGGAGATAATTAAAAGCCTCTCTTGTCCTCATGGAGTGTACGCTCCAGTATGAGGAATGTAAATGTGACAAATCTCACATTTATTGGATGCTTACCACGTGGCCATTTACGTCCTTTACTGCACTGACAACCCTTTAAGAAGACAGACTCTTATTAAAGTCATTCTCCAGGCAAGAAAAGTTGAGCTCAAGCTTAATAAACGCAAGCCCCAATGTCAATAACCAAGACTCCTAAACTCTGTGCCTTCCTGCATCCTGCGGAATAATGTAAGCTGGCCACGATTTATAGACACCTTGGGTGTGAGGGCTGAAGAGTAAAACAGAATGGCAGAAACCGGAAAGTGAGGAGGAACAATTTAAACCATAACGTGATTTTGGAACAATCTTGAAATCACCCATATCTCTTCCACAGCTTGAGCTTTGGTAGTTAGAAGGCAGAATTATTTCAGTGCCCTACAAATCTTCAGATAAATGCTTGATTCCTTTTGTTAGGAGAGACAGCTCAGTTAAGACATCCTAACAATCCTCCATGTTCCCCCATAGTATGCAAAAGCTAGACAATTTAGATATTCAGAAACCAGATGCCGGCCTTGACTGTGGAAGGCCTGAGGCAGTAGGAATCTAGAGGAACTATTTGCCTTCGTTATCCAAGTTTCCATATCAAAATTCTTCCCACCTACTGGGGAAGAAAGGTTTCTCCTGTGGAGAGATACTTCTGCGATTGCTACAAACCTGGGTCCAAAGCTCGAGACATTACTCTCTCCCCTAGAGGCTCTTGACATTCTGATAATAAAAATTGCCAGTTACAAAATGGATGTTTCTTTGTATTTCAGATTACTCTGGAAACTGCAGTCGGCCATGGCTGTGAGAAGGCTCTTGGGGCTAAGGAATAATCATGAGGAGTTAACTAAGGTTTCCAATCCTGGGACCCGGGGTCCAGTCACAGCTGCTATGCTCCTTAGGAGCTGACTGAGACTCGCACACTTCCAAATCCCCAGGGGGTCCTCGGAACCCATGACCCACAGCGCTCCCTGGGCCCTTCCCAGCTGAGCTGCTCCTTTTTCCCATTACCAAACCAAGTACCTTTGGAACAAAATATTTGGTATAAAAGACCCACATTCCCTGTTTCCCTGCCAAACACCTTAGTAGAAAGGTGGTTACACAGTCCTGATCTCCACCTGGTTCCACCCTGAGAGTCGGATCTTACCCTTCCTTGTAGATCTCCAGTGCTGGTCTTGTTCATTTGTTCCTTTTTTTAATTGATGGCATCCCAGAATATTATTGCTCTAGACTGGTCCTCCCAGTATCAAACACTGTCTGAAACATGCCAAAGATGGCTATGGCCTTCACATCCTGAGCCTTATCCTGGTGTGTGACCGTGGGGGAGTGTCCCATGAGACTCCACCATTTCAATGGGCACATTTGGCCAGAATGTCCTCTTTCTCCACTGGGTTCACTCAGCTTCATCTTTCTTTCCCATTTCATTCTCATATACCTTTGTTGGAAATATATTAGTCTCTATTCAGTGAATGTTTGACATTTTAACTAATAGAATTCAAAGTAGGGTCTTTGCTATGAACAGAACTGTGCCCACACCCAAACAAAGTTCATACGCTCAACTCCAATGTGACGCTATTTGGAGATAAGGCTTTTAGGTTCTTTTCTAAAAGAACCTAAAGGTTTTTGTGGGTTTTTTTAAGATTTTATTTATTTATTTAACAGAGAGAGAGATCACAAGTAGGCAGAGAGGCAGGCAGAGAGAGAGGGGGAAGCAGGTTCCCCGACAAGCAGAGAGCCTGATGCGGGGCTCAATCCCAGGACCCTGAGATCATGACCTAAGCCGAAGGCAGAGGCTTTAACCCATTGAGCCACCCAGGTGCCCCCGAACTTCCTAAGGTTTTACAGTTAAAATTCCTAAGGTTGAATAAGGTCACAGGGTGGGACCCTAATCCAATAATATTGGTGGCCTTATTAGAGGAAGTTGCGTCTCTCTCCCTGCCTCTTTGGGCACAGGCCCCAAGGAAAGGCCATGTGAGTGCACAGAGAAGGCAGCCAATTGCAAGCCAGAAAGACAGCTCTGACCAGAACTCACCCACATTCACACCCTGAAATCAGACTTGCAGCCTGCAGAACTGTGCAAAATAAATTTCTGTGGTTTAAGCCACCCAGTCATATTTTGTTATGGTAGCCCAAGCTAAGACAGTCTTATTCTAAATTATAATAAATTAGAGTAACAAAATATACCATAATGGGTACTATGATACGAATCAATACCATGCAATGTTGGACTAACCCAGCCTTGAGGGTAATAAATCTCTCTAGAAGAAATGATGTCTACAGCTGAATCCTAAAGGATGAAAGGGGTGGAAAGTATCTTCAAAGCAGAAGTGACCCTGCGTGTATAAAACTCAGAGGATGCGAGAGACCATGGTTTCACTAGGTACTACAAGTACCTCAATATGGCCAAAGAGGAGAGTGGAAAGAATTGAGTGGCCAAAAGTGGGACTGAAGATATTAGTAGGGATAGGTTGAGAAAGCCTTTCTGGCCATGTAAAGAAATCTGAAATTTATTTTGAAAGCACAAAGAAGCCACCTTAGGACTTTTTTTTTTTTTAAGATTTTGTTTATTTATTTGAGACAGAGAGAGATTGAGAGAGAGCATGAGAGGAGAGAAGATCAGAGAGAGAAGCAGACTCCCAGAGGAGCTGGGAGCCCAATGTGGGACTCGATCCCAGGACTCTGGGATCATGACCCGAGCCAAAGGCAGTCGCCCAACCAACTGAGCCACCCAGGCGCCCCCACCTCAGGATTTTTAAACAAAGGACTAACAAAATAGGAAGTATATTTTAGAAAGGTCATGGGCATAAGCAGCATGTTCTTGTCAGGGATTCCTTCAGCAAAAGCAATAGTAATAATTCAACTAATATTTATTAAGGACTTATTAGAGGCCAGGAACTTTTCTAGGTAGCAAGGATATAAAAGTGAACAAAACAGGCAAAAAATGAAAAAACAAAAAACACCCTGCTCTCATAGCACGAGTATTCTAGTATGGAGATACAATCCATAAAGAAAAATAAAATGGGTCAGATAGCAACTGGAGTCCTGGATGAGTATGGGTGAGCAGGTTATAGAGAGAAGAACGTGCTAATAAAATAACATTTGAGCAGAGACCTAAAGGAAGTGAGGAGTAGACTGGTAGAATCTGAGGTCAGACCACCTCAGGAAAAAGAAGAGCAAGGGCAAAGGTCCTGAGGTAGGAGCAGCCCTGTCCCAGAAACAGGAGACTGTGAGAGAGGGGGGACAAGGGGCAGAGCTGATGCCAGAGAGGCCAACTCATGTGGCTTCTTGGGATTCAAAAACCTCAAAATTTGAGTACTCAAAACCCTCAATTCTTGGGCTGTCAGAGCATTGCTAAGGCCCATGAAAAAGTGCACAGAATATAAATTCTGCCCCATCTCTGTTCCACACTTTAGACTCCAAAGCAGCTCTTCTTGGATCCAAAGTTTCTCTTGAACATTTCTGCCAGCTATTGACCACAGTCCCTCCACGAGATTTCTCACAACCAACAGGTCAGTTTTCTTTCCTACTCCACTAACCAGAGAAATTTAAACCCAATCCAAGGAATCCAAAGGAAACTGGTACTAAACCATCACTTATTTTCCATGCCCCTTTTCTTCCTGCCCCTAACCAAAATTCCTCCTTTCCTTCCCACGGCCACACCCACCAGTCTGCAAATGTCTGAGAATACAAATACTTAGAACAAAAGATGGAATTATCTACACCAATGGTTCTCACACACCTCCCCGTGAACCCCGCCAAGAGCTGAATTTTCAGTAAATCCTTAGTGAAATAAGAAAAAAAAAAAAAAAGTGAAGTAGAATGGGTTTCCGTGAAATTAAATTTATTCCACTTGAATTTAGTTTGGGGATCTGTTTTGATTAGCTATTGTAACCACCACCAAATATCTTAGCTGTGTAATACAATAAAAGTATATTTCTTACTGTGCTGACAATTAAGCTACTCCACCTTTCCATACTCAGCTTTATGGGGCTATGGCTGGAACTCAGCAAACCACATTCTCCTTTTTCCGGCTGTTTCCTGGAGGCTTTGCCAGGAGGGAATGCGGCAAGGAGATTGCAAGACTGCAGGAGGGATAAGGGACATGCTCTCTCTTGGACTGCTTTTGTTTCTTCATCTGTGTTTTTGTGGGTTCTGTTTTGCTACAACTATGGATGTGACCTGAGCACCAGTTCCTTACCTGGAGGATGCAGCTGATTCTAGAAGCAACTGGCTCGTTTCCAGGTTTTTTCCCCCCGGCTTTCCTGGAATGAGCCTCATCAAGCTCCCAGAGATATGGACACCGCTACACCGGCCAACGTCCCCTCCTTACGGTCTGAGTTTCAGCTCTGCGC